>CATIWQ010863719.1:0-32092 GCA_949673415.1 Euphorbia schlechtendalii | reverse complement strand
ATATATATATATATATATATATATATAATGAAGGAGACGTAATCCCGAGCGCAAGGCCGCGCGAGAGAGCCTCGCGCAAACCACGCCAGGTCTAGCGAGGGACCCTCGCGCGAGGCCTCGCGAGGGAGCCTCGCGTGCGAGACCCCTCGCCGGTGAGGCTCTACATTTTGGATTTTTTTCGGGACTTTTTTATCTATAAATAGTCGGGTCTTTTTCAGTACACGGAGCCGGAAATTCAGAAAGAAAAATCCTCTCTTTCAGAATAAAAAAAATAAAAACAATATTCCTCACTTTCTCCTAACTTTTCCTTGGATCTAAAACACTTTCGGATCTCAAATTTCTTCATCTTTTCTTCTTAAAATCCTCAGATATTCTCGGGTCTAAAACCAATTTGGAACCCAAGTCTGATTATCTTCTGGATAAATAAACACTTTATTTTCCAAACAACCAATTCTTTTTTCCAATTAAATTACATTAAAATCCCAAGAATTAAATGAAGATTTTTGGACTTTTACATCAACCTTTTCACATTAAATCACCTAAACTACAAAAATGAATGAGGAATGCTCCCGAGGATCGAACGGACACGCCGAAGTGGATTCACGCCAAAAGGGTAAAGCCTATGAGTTCCTAGAGCTGCAAATTCCATGTTCATCATCTTTTCTTTTTAGTTTTAATTTTTTTTGGCCTAGGAATTATTTTTATTGTAAATAATGTTGCAATTCTCCTTCTTTGTTCATTTCTTTTTAATTTTCTTATTAGAATACCCCCACGAAGGGAATAAAATATATTCCCGGATAACAGACCTCACCATTTGCCATGTGGTCATTTTCACTAATAAAATTGACCAACCAATGTGCTAATAAAACAAACGGTTTTATTTAAATTAACAACTTTAAATCACCGATGTTTTAATTAGGCTACACGGGCCTTGCAAAATCCAAAATCGAACATACGTGTTATCCCCTGTGCTAACCTATGTGGATGCAGGTAGATTAGGATTAGATGTATGTTTAAGATTTTAATTTTCCTTCGGGTATCGCAATTTCTTTTTTTCGGGAAATGTAATTAATAGGTTAGCGATGGTTGCATCCCCCGAATTTTGAAGCCTTGTAATTTTATTTTCCGCATTTACTTTCTGCATTTACTTACGGTTTTGTGGATGATTTATTTTTCCGCTTTGTGAATGATTTATTACTTCGCAATACGTGAATCATGCATATAAACTCATAAACGACCTAAGTGCGAATATGCAAAATTAAAAGAAAATGGTTTTCTGTAGATGTAATTTAATGTGATCCAATAAGAAATAAGCAACTTATCCCGGACCCGAATCTTTGTGTCTTGGTGGGCCATCCCCTGGACGTTAAGCCTCACAGGACTCTAATTCTTGGAAAGAGCTAATCCAGGTGGTGACTCCATACTAAGAGATGGCGGATTCGGGTTCGAACCGATCTTAAACATTTTTGCCTTTTTTTCTCTTTCAAACCTTTTTTTCCCGGGTCCCAGACCTGGTGCTTTTCCTTCTTCTTTTTCAAAACACCTTGGTGGACCGCGCCTATGAACCCCCGCGCTCTCGGCCCACTGCTCCATGTCGCCCGCTCACAATGTCCCTACAATTATTGCAGCAACCCGTGTTCTATTTCCAACTCTCAGGTTCATTTCCCTCTTTGCAAGCCTCCTACTATTTTGCAATCCCTACATAGAAGTACAGATATGAGTACCACAATTAGTATCTAATACCCAAATACACTCATAGGGAACAATAGAGAAACTCTCTATCATGAACATACCTGAAGTAGATGCCTCACTTGGCTTCTTCTTCACTTGTTCAGAAATCTGAACCTTGCAATCCTTCTTCCAGTGACGCCTTGCCACATTAGAAGCAGACATTTGCAATTCCTTTCTTACTTTTCTTTTTCTTACTAATTTCTTCTTGGCACTCAGACCCTTTCCAAAATGGGACCCACCCTTGGAAGGCTTGGCTTTCTCAACCAAAAGTAAAGCCTTAGGATCTTTTCGAATCTTAAGCTCTACAGTATTCAGCATGTTGACCAACTCGGGCAGTGTGGCATCAATCTTGTTCATGTAATAATTAGTCACAAATTGTGAATAAATATCAGTTAATGAAGCAAGAATTAGATCCACACATAATTCGTGATCCATCAAAAAACCCAATTGAGTCAGCTTCTCTATATAACCCAATAGTTTAAGAGCATGCTACGGCACTGAAGTGCTAGCCTGCATCTTCATTTCGAATAAGAGTTTTGACATATCATATCTCTCGGATCTAGCTTACTCTGAGAAGAGCTCACGAAGATCGAGAATCATGGTGTCAAGATCCATGCTCTCATGTTGTTTCTGAAGCTCAAAATTTATGGTTGCCACCATTATACATGCTACTATTTCACGATCCTTTCTGTGCTTCTCCCATACCTCATGTTCATTGGCATCGGTTTCAACATTAAGCTCTTCAAGGATGGGCTCATCTAAAACATAAGCTATCCTTTCGGATCTGAGGACTATCCTCACTGCCCTGAACCAATCAGTAAAGTTCGAACCATCTAATTTGTTGTCAAAATTGAGTGAAGGTTTATGTTCGGATTCATTGTTCAACCTATATATACGATAGAATTTGTTTAGCCATTAGTATATGAACATGCATTTAATATAAGGTCTTTAATTAAACACATAATTCCTACTATTTTTTCAACATTTAAATAGCCCCTTCTATTCAAATTTAGGAAATTTAGTTGAATCAATTTTCCTTAGTAGGTAGCATCCATAGCCACTCATCATGATCCCCCACTATCGCTGGTCAAGTCATAGTAAGATAACTATGATTAGAAGCCATCCATTTGCATCTCTTGCAATTTCTAATCCATTTGAGTTCTCTTTCTCGAGACGTGTGTACCCAATTGTACGACTTCTCAAATGTGTCTCTAATTTGGCATTAGCTCCAATAATATAAACAACTAACCCTTCTTGGTTAAGGCTTTAACCCCATCTAGTCTCATGACCAAACACATGTTAAGGGAAGGCATGTTGTACATGTGCTTACATCCATTAATAAGGTTCGTATCACGACTTATGATGGGAAGATAATCTACCACCTTAATATTATTATAGGGATTTCATTGGTACTACTAGTCTCGCCCTAGTCTAGGTCTCATACGATGGATATGATTATGAAATAATAATTCTAGGCTATTAGGAATTATTAACTCTAAGGGAACATGCTCTAGACTGGTATATCATAATCATTCCATTGTGCCAAGACTCCACATAGCATGAAAAACAAACAAGGTCCATGTTTAATTTCTTGCACCTATGTCAATAAGTTTTAATTTAACAACTTAAACTATGTTTGTAAAACCATATGCGGAATCCGATACCTATAATAAAAATCAACTAAGTCATAAAAGTCCCTTGGGTACTCATGAATCTAATACCGATGGTGATTTCCAGGTAGGAGAGGCTCCCTAAAAGTGAATGGGCAGCCATGTCCAATCCTTGCCAAAATCACCACGAGCACTTTGATTCGTTGTACCACGGATAATTATGATTTAAAGATTTTGTTCTTTAATTAAGTGAAGTACGGGATGACCCTCAATTAAAGCATTTACACATTCGGTTGCTAATTTTATATGATAATCACCTAGACTAAGTTTGAGCAAAACCTTAATCTAGTTATCACATCATTTTCTATAACAGGAATTGAACCTTAAGTCATGCATAGCATACTTTAATCAATTCATAGAAAATCACATTTTTACATATTATTATGAATCATGCATAGCATAAGGCAAGCTCCAATACCACTGCTGGTTAATCAAGATAGTAATTGAACATGAAATCGTTGCAAGGCGGAATTTCAAAACTTAAAATTAACATATAGATCTCCTAAGCATGCCATGATTGATATAATATAAGTTAAAATGTTCTATAGATGCTTTTAGGTTTATAAAACTTATAAAAGAAACCTAGCATCTAAAGATTGAAGCATTACCAATTGATGAGTGCTTTCTCTCTTTTGGTAGCAATGTTCCCTTTGAGTAATTCGGCAGCACTTTGTTAGCACGAGCTTCCAAACTAGGACAGCCTATACGATTGATCCACACAGATCTTCATTGACCAAAACCTCGTGGAGGAAGAACTTGAAAGTAGACAGTAGTTGCTAGACCACTCAAAAACCAATCCGAAAATAATCTTGAAGGCTCACTTGAGAAAGAGGCTTCGAAAAGAATTCTTCGATTGTTTGGAGAAAGTCATGAAGAATCTCGCACAATAAAGGAAGAAGATAGAGTCAAATCCAGAGAGAAACTCTCAGCTTAAAGCTATTTTCAAGTGTTATTGTGTGTGAATAAAGAGAGGAGCTGGAGGCCTATTTATAGGGAAAAGGGTGAGTGTTAGACTCCCCCTCAATAACTAGATGAGATGGGATAAAATCCCATCCCATCTATATCGGGGTTAGCCAGGCGGGTCAGGGTGACCCGCGTGGGTTACAAGGAAGCCCTAGCAGGCTTTCCTTGTTTTGTGGCAAGCTTGGGCTTATCGCAAGCCCTAGCTTACGGCCCGCACAAGCGCTGCCATGGGCAGCGCTTTTACGCTAGCTTGATCAGGGCACTAGCGGCCCGCGAGCTTTTAAGTTTGCAAGGAAGCCGTGTGGGCCCCACTTTGAACAACATGTGTTCATTTGGGGCCCACTCGTAAAGGGAAAAATTTCCTTGATCCGCTATGTGTATTTTTTCCCTATTTTCTCTTTATTCCTTTTAATTATTAATTCGGTTTAACCAATTAATAATTCTTCTTACGGATTCGATAACTTGTATTTTCGACATAGACCTAGTCTATAGGTTTTTTACTCAGTCTAATAAAGACCCAAAGTGTGTGACCTCATAGGATCCCAAAGTATAGAGCCGCTAGAGGTTAACCTAAACTTGGCTTCCCATCCAGGAACCTTTAAGCTTAGTGTTCCAAATCTATTTGGAACCCAATAGTTCTAGACTATCAATTGGGCTTTCTAGCAAGGCGTATGATCCCCCAATACTTGGAACGTCACATGCTTGTGACTTGATCCGGTTCTACAATAATAACCAATACAATACACTCATTCCACCAGGTTAAGTACCATCTAGTTTATTGAGCTCGTATTAAGTGTTAACACATGTAATAGTCATACCTATCTTGGAATTAGACTTGTTCACGAAGAACACCACTCGTCCATTATGTATCAAGATTGACTAGAAACTTGTTCTATCAATCTTATACGCTAATCAGAGATTTATGAGTGTGTCACTTCAACAAGGGGCCCTAAGGTACATCTCTCATTATATCATAATATCAGGAGCAAGGGATCCCATCTTGACTACACAGCTTACCAACATGTGATAATCATTATACCCGTAATCACCCGTATCATCCTTATTGCCAAGGTATGAATAAGTATGACCCAAAGTATAGCAACTCCTACACAAGGTAACCAGTATCTCAAGTCTGAGGATACTTGTACTGCTACTACAATAAGACATGACACCAACACATGGATATAGTTATTTTCGAGTGTCTATCTTATAATAATCTATAATGTATTACCCGAATACATTCATGTGTTAACTCAAGGTACCACCTTCAGTTCGTGAGATCGGTTGCTTGGATCTAATCCAAGGAGTAACTACACAAGCTAGTTTGTCCGTTCCATTGATGTCCAGTCTCAATGAAACTATGACTACGAATATTTAGACTATTCATAGTAACACGTATGTGCAGTTCTCACAGCACATAGCTCCCACTATGTCCTTGCACTTTTATGCTACAAAGTAGTTAGGGACTTTGTTTCATCAATGCGCATATACATATTTAATATTACGAGATACATAAATAAATAAAAAAGCACTGATAAGCAACAAAGATGCCTTTATTTTTATAAATAATAATTCGAAACCGTTTGTACATTATAACTAATAAAGATATATTGCCCTAATTGCCTTTAAGGCATACATCATATCTAACAAAAACTTGATCATGAATAAGTAGTCCTAATTATGGCGAATTGCTTTTCTTGCGGAGAAAGCATAGGAGATATAATCTATGTTGGAGTCTATTCCTTAACAGACCTAGGCGGTCTAGCCAGCTTCCTTGAGTCGGTTGACCAACCGCCCGATCTTATCTTTAGGTTATGATAAGATTGACTTAGTCTAATCTTTGCAATGGGACGGACTATTTAATTTTGATCTCGGACACTTGACTGACACGCACTTTATGATATTTTATATAGTCCTGCGTAGCGGTTAAAAACATACAACACATTCACATTTCTTTGAGGATTAGAATTCATGATTTCCACCGACTATTTTTGTAAATGATTTTTCTTGCTACAAAGATAACATTTGACATCTTATTACTCATACACGATTTTGACTCCAACTTGGATTAAACTCAGTCACCCGTCTCTTTATTACTCGAACCAAATTTTTACAACTAGAACCAATTCTCATAAATTGCTAGACTAATGTAGAGGTTGGAACAACTGAAAACCAATTTTTAGCTGTATATATATGATAACGTTAATCTTGTAGTGGTGGGCCATTTGAAGAAACATTTTACCTTTCTCTGATTGCCAATCAAAATTCTACTAGTAGAAGTTGCTTTGAGAAATAATTCCATAGTTGATAATAAAGTAAAAATAAAATAAAATGTGTAATTGAAAGAAAAAATGAAAATAATGTCATGCTATCCAATGTGTTAGAATTTTGAAATTTGCCATTAATACCAATGACTAAATTTTAGGTTTGCTAGATTGCATAAACTTCATTTTTTTGTAGTCAACTAATACAATCATTGACTACTTCTACTTTTATTATTTTGTCTCCCACACTTTGAAAAGTATCCATTTCTCAATAATCACTTCATTTATTAATACTGCAATTTAGTTTTTCCGCCTTAGAGGGAAGCATTCACACAACCCGAGAGGGAAGCATCCACACGAGCCGCAATGGACAAAGTGGGAGCGAGTTTGTTAATTGAGTAATGCAAACATTTGAGAAACAAATGAAGGGTGACTCAGGTCTAAGATCAAGTTGAAAAGGTGTATTTGATGGATAATAGTTGAATATTCACGAACTTTGTTAGTCTCGAGGAACTGAGGAGGTTAAGTTAATAGAAAAATGGTACAATTTAAATTCAGATAACAATATATCTATATTAATCTGAGTTCAATTAAATTCTATTGGGTGTGAAACCAATGGGAACTCAGACAGGTGATAAATGACTTGCTATCACTTAAATAATATTTCAAATTCAATTCCAGTGAATACATAAACTCTCATTGGGATACTTACTTATCACAGCCAAATGCACGACTGCGTCGGATTCGGATGTATTCGGGACAAAATTCTGTCAAACCGGGTGAGCAATACAAAATTATAGCAAAAGAATGGAGCATGACTTAATGCATTTACACTACTTGAACTTGTTCAAAATAGGTTATTGTCATCCTAAACTTTCAAATGTGTCAAATATCCTCCGAAATTGTATAAAATGCACATGTCCTCCCTCCTCAATGTGACGTGTCAAATTCTAGTTGGAGATAAAAAAAAATCATATGACCTCTCTAAAAAATCAAACCAACCCGAAACTGACAAGTGACGATAAGGAAATAAAGTGATTCGTTTTGAAAAAGTACGAGGGATTATTTGTTACATTAGAAAGTTCGAGATGATAAGAACTTATTTGGAACAATTTCAGGGGGTAGACGCATCAAATGTAACAAAAATAATGATGATAAATGCAAAGAACACATTCCATACTTCCCAGAAAAGCTTCAATATCAGTCCATCAGACATTTTTACAAATAAACTCAGAGATAATATAGAGTTTCCCCTTTTTGATATATAAGACCTCAAATAAAATAAAAAAATCAAAACCAAAGTTCTCTCTTTATGATTTATCTCATCATTATAAGAACTCATTTATAAAATGATCAAGAAAAAAAGCATACACAGCTCTACAAGAAACAAATGAGAGGAAAAAAAAGAAGCAAAAATAAAAACTTTACACACACATATATACGAATATATTATGTTGACGGGAATTGGTGAGAGAGATCAAATTGTGTAATTACGGCAAAAGATCAAAGGATCTCTAACTGTGCTTGAGAACCCACAAATTTCCAATAAACTTAATTATCCTTGATGACTAATCATAATCATCAAGAGAAATAATTAATTAATTAATCAAGAACCTGAAACTTTAGGAGAAGTAAGAGGAAAAAGGGACAATAATTGAGGCTCAGAATCTCTAGGGGTAGAAATAGGAGAAGGATGCAAATAAAACCCTTTCTCTGCAATTGCTCTTTCCTCCTCCGACGAATTTCCAACGGACGGCGAGCTCTTATTAAAAGTGTCTTCATTTAGAGGAGTAACCGGACTAAGTGTCAATTTGGGGAAATCCAGCAAGCTCGGAGACAGAATCTCTTTCCTCGGAGAAAACCCAGAAAACGAACTGTTATTATTACCAAAACTTGGTATCAAAGTGTTGATCATAAGAGTGCTTTTAAGGTTGCTGTTTCGCCTTTCGTAGAGCTTGAAGCTGTTCTGCTGATGTTGCTGTTGTTGCTGTCTTTTTGGGGAGTTCTTGATTGGCGGAATTGCGAAGTTTCTTGAGGATGTTAATGGCGGATCAGATGAAGCTTGTTTGGCTGTCTCGGTTGAACCAGTGAGCATTTGCACAACTTGTTTGAAAGTAGAAGTATCAGCCTGAACAAAAGTAGTTGGATAAGGATTATTGTTGTCAGATCTAGAAATGGGAATTGGACTTTGAATTTGGATTTGATTGCCAGTGTTGGTGTGGGGTGAGTTTAGGGGAGAAGATGGGTTTTTGTTTTCTTGAGTTCTTGTTCCAATTTCCATTGCAAAGTTTGAACCTTTTTGCCTCTGCAACTAATAAAGACTGAAACTTTAGTGAAAAACAGAGTGAGGGGAAGAAATTATGAAAAAGGGGATTTCTTTCAATTGCTTTTGATTGGTGTTTGTGTCGTTGCAATTGTGCCACAACAAAACCATATATATCATATATCTACTTTCTTGCTTTCCTTTTTCTTTTTCTCTCTATACTTAAAGATATTTTTTATATGCAAAAAAAATGTTTTTTGGGTAAGCAGAAAAAGAAATGTGTTATTGGTGTATTGGTTTTATTCTACTTTCTCTCTCTAAATGGGTTAAAGACCAGGGGAGAGAGAGAGAGAGGCATTAATTGACAATTGGTGATGTTTTGAATTTTTTTTTCCATAGGTGCCACTAGTCCAATAAGGCCAAGTCTAATTGGGTTTAGGAATCAAATATGACAAAAACCCCGTTGAGTTTTGTGATGCATCGTATTTACCTCTTACGTCCTTCCGGTATACATTTTACCTTTTATAATTCTTGTGGTTTTAATTCCGTTACTCATTTAATCATTTTATTAACGGACTTTAACTTCCCATGCCACGTTGGATCCATGTGGCAAAAAAATACTAATGACATGTAATTGATGGATAAAAATGAAAAATAAATATTTATTTAGGATCAGTATCTAAAACTAAAAACCCTCTCTCAAATTCAATCTAATATGAAATCCTATCGATCGATGTTACTCATACCCTATATGATTATTAAAAAACAATTAAACCACCACCCCCATCCCAAATTTCCATTGTTACACAAACACTTGTTCAAATATTAATCCTTCCTTCTCAGTACTGGTAATTAACAATATTTTTCTATATATCAAGACTTACAACGAATAAATTATGGCGCTTCAAAGTATGATTCACGTATATTTTTTGGTTTTAATCTTATCATGTAATTAATCTTTCTTCAATTATCGTTCTTCTTCGTATTCGGATCCCTTTTTGTCTGCCTTTTGAATTGTCAATGGAGGTGAAGACAGAGACTTGGATGAAAAAGAGATGGTTTCTGGAATTGCAGAAGGTAATCGTTGCTCTTAAAAACAATGAGCTCAACAAATTGAAACTAATTGCAGTAGCCATTGTTCTTCTTTAGCTAAATATTGTTTAATAATCAGAAAGTTATGTGTTATTGGTAGAAATGCCAACTTAAAATTCTCAAATTAGATTTTATTCTATTTCTAGTGATGATATCTCCATTTTATACATGTTGTTCTTGATAGCCACAAAAATGAAGGTAATGAAGAACTAGTCAATAATTAAGATTTTATTCTATTTTATACGTGTCATACTAATAAATTTGGTCAAAGTGTTTGATGTAAATTTGTAATGAAGAACTAGTGCTGCAAAAAAAGATGAGATGAATTTGTAATAGATTGATCAATTATATTTTATTGTTTATATGTAATAATTAAATTGTCATTATACATTGCAACCAAAATGGAATGTAAAGGAAGATAATGAAAATCTAAAGTTTATTGAATGAAACTGGAATAACCGAAAACTTATCCAACCAAAAATGATAACTTGTCACCATACTTGTAAGCTGCTATATGCACTAAGAATCAACTTTCAAATAATATTCTATTTGTTACCATCTTCTCCTTGCTTGTTCTTCTTTGTGATTTGTTTGATATGAGCTGCAGTAAGGAATCGTTTCTCTTTCTTTTTCTCACTATTTGTTGTAGTCATCTGCTGTTCAAATTTGAGTGCATCACTAATTGAAGCTTATAGGTATGGTTCATTTGATGTCCTAAATCTAGCTCTACTGGCTACTACATTTGTAGAAGGCGTTACAGGATGTGGAACTGTGGTGGGTCTCGAATGTTGCCTAGAACCACCTACATTTGATGATAGTGGTGTGGTTGGATTCACCCTATCAGAGGACTCACTCATAGTACCAATACCAACATCTAATTGAGATCTTTTTAGCATTCTCTTTTGGTATGGTGATATGAACTAAATAATGAAACAAAAAAATTAACAAGTTAACAATTGATCACTAAGCTTGTTGTAGCATATTAAGGAACAATTTGATAATAAACAAACACGAATGAAATTGGAATAATTGAAATCTAATTTTATTTTACCTCTAGATGGTCCTTTTTCTTTCGGCATTTCCTGATGTTGTGTGTTGGTTGTTTGCATAAGCTGCACCTCATAACTTGCCCCAATTTTGTAACTTCCCCTAATCTTTTCTTTTTAGCCTCGGTTGTATCTTTTCTTCTATTACCTTTGGTCTGCCAAGTTTCTTTACAAATGGTGGTGGTAAACAACCACCAAGTCCATTGTCATCTAACATATTAATACCAGGTTCGGGTTTGATAGAATAAGCATATGTCTTCAAGTAATTTTCCTTGCTGTAATAATAACTAACATAACTTACCACATCTTTCCTTATACCATGTATACAAAATAAAGCATGACAAAATGGTATTCCAGTTAATTGCCACCATCTACAGGTTCACGTCCACTTCTTTAGATCTACAGTATGTCTCTTCTCGTGGTTGTAGATGTAAGTCACTTCAAATTCATCATCTCCATTAGTTTGAATAACCCATTCATTACTTTTCTCATCATTTTTATTCACCTTTTCCATCACCTTTGGAGAAATCGCATCCTTCCATAAGAGCACAAATTTCCTCTTAACAGCAATTCTCTTCATTTGTTGTTGCCTAATATCATCCAACATGCTAATGATAGGCTTTGTCCTAGCCAACAAAATCCATCCATTGAAGGTATCGATCATGTTACAGTCCACCACATCACACTTGCTTTCTTTCTGAAAGAAAGCTTTGATCCAAGTGTGTAATGGATACTCAGATAAAGTAACAAAGATCCCATCTCCTAGCTTCTTCAGATTTTCCACATTCTCTGTTAATAGACATAAACTATAATAATAAGTATAATGTTAAGTGTTTCAACAAATTAATCTATACCATGGAGTAGGGACAAAAACTAATTAGACTAATTATTAAAAATAATCCAATGCATACGTAAACTAGAAACTAATGAATCATTAAGAATAAAAAAAAAGCACACACTTGTTAATTGATTTTTGTAAGTGCTCTTTGCAACTGCCCAAAAGGCAATTTTTCTTTCCTTGCCTTTAAATGTTTTTGCCCACCCAGCGTATATGTGCCTAGCGCACATGCTATGATAAGCTTGTGGGAGCACGGTTCTCATTGCTGCAATGAGTCCCTGGATATTCAATATTTTGAATATTAATATAAAATATTATGCTAGTAGTTGTTTCAAAATATGTAACTATTTTAAGGAAGTTGTATTTCTATTCACAAAGAAATATTACCTTCTGCATATCTGAGATAATAGTTATGTCTTTTCCCTCTATTAATTTCAAGTCTCTTTTCAGCTTGGTAAAAAACCATGACCAATTTTCAGTATTTTCTATCTCCACCATAGCCCATGCCATAGGGTACATTTGATTGTTGTCATCCCTACCAATAGCATATAAAAGTTATCCTTTACAAACACCCTTCAAGAAACATCAAACCAATCCTAAAATAGGCCTACATCCTTCTTGCCATCCCTTTTTCATAGCATAAAAACATAAATAAAATCTAAAAAAATGTTGGCAATTCATCCCCATCTAATTTCTTCCCACTTACAAAACAACTATTGCCTGAATCTGAAATTCTAATGGCATTGCAATAATCATACAATTTGGCATATAGTTTCTTCACATCACCTATCAATTATTTTATGACTATTGCTTTAGCATTGCAACACACTTTATATGACACATCTAAATGTAACTGTATTGATGCTAATTTCTGAATGTTAGTAATTCTTATAGAAGGGTGAATCATAATGTATGTCTTATAATGATCAGTTAAAAATCTAGCATTACATCTTTTCACTATCCTTAATCTTTTGCAATGATGTTCAGGCTTATAAGTTTTCACTACCAAATCACTTCCAGTCCCAATTGTGCTAGCATGCGATACCCATGGACAATCTTTATCGCCTTTACACTCAACTCTTAACCTATTATCTGCATTTTTAAGCAATCTCACGTCTAGACCTTTTATCACTCCGTACTTTGTTACATCATTTCTAAACTCTTGAGCACTAGTAAACACCATGTCTAAACAAAATACGGGTACTAAAGCCTTGTCATCAAATCTAACTCTATCATTTTTTCTTCTCAAATCCAAATCCTAGCATACCTCATCATTATCACTATAATAGCTATCATAATCACTACTAGTGTAATATATAGAACTATTAGATTCATCAGTAGAATAATCAAACCCTCCCATCTCATCAACCTCATGATTTGAAATTAGTTCATCAATGGCACTTTCCTTCTGCCCCTCACCTTTTCTCATGTTATGCTCCTCACTTTGGCTCCCATTATCAATCCAATAAACTTCTTTATCCACATTCTCACCACCACCGATTTGATTAGTAGATATGTCTGTCAATCCTTTCCTATATTTTCTCACATTATCCCTAGCTTCAGCCAACTCCTCATCTTCATCATCTGATAGAAAACCAATCGGGTAAACAAGTTCATCAAAGGTTTGATGAAGTTCATGTGGGTTGGGTTCACCATAAGCAGAGTAATCAAATTCCGTGGGGCTTGGGTCACTCAAAATTTCATGGTTTGGCTGATTTTGAGTATGACCTCCAAGGCCATTTATGCTAAAGTCTAATATTGTTTCTTCATGTTCTAATTCAGAATACCTAACACATTTTGTAGTCCTTCTCATAATATTAACAAAGTCCTCATGTTTAACATAGAACTCTAACATATCACCATCTTCTAATTTTTGTGAACAAACTAATGGAATGATATCAAAATCATCTAAAACAGGAATACATTTTTCAGTTGATTTGCATTTCATAAACAACATTGAATAAGGCTTACAATCAATATCATTCAAGTAAGACAAAATATTTGGGTGTGAGAGATGCTCAAGTGAAAAGTTTGAGTTTACTAGTACACTAACACTCCCTCCATAGTTTTTACCTTCCGATTCAAATGTACCACTATGATGGATCATTAGTTTTACTACCTTAGAATAATCCATTAACCTGCATATTGTAATAAGCAATAAAAAAGGGATGGAAACAAAAATGAATACCAAATTAAGAAATAAAACAAGCATAATAAAGTTCAGAAATCCAAGTAGACTATCTATACATGAAATATTAAAATGTCAGAGGCTCTTCGTTATCTCATACAAATATAAAAAAATGACATTACTTATAACAAGTTTAGATTTTTTTTATGAAGGCTTCTATATTAATAGAATTCTGTTTTAAAATTCATCCAACTAAAACATGGGTAATTTTGAATTGAAAACAATGCAAGCTTTAATTACCTTTATCTAAAAATCAATTTCAATATTAAAAGAACAAAACCTATATTGCAGCTCTTTGTTTGTCTAATGGGAAATCTTCCCCGAAAAGCATGAAATTGATTTGTTTGATTTTAATTTTGAGCTCGTAGAAGTGCACAAATTCAAGAAAATGAAGATTAAAACTAGAATAAAAATTCAATACCTGAGAAATTTCTTGAAGTATCGAATCCAATTTCTAGCATGTGCTGTTATTTAGAATGGCAATGATTGAGAAGCAATGAGGAGAAGAAACACTATTTGAAACAAGCCTTGATTGTGTAACAATAATGGTGGGATTTCAGGTTTTATACTAGAATTCGAGAATCATATTGTGTATCAATATGATTTTAGAATCGTCTCATTTATCGGTAGAATTTGTGAATCATATCAAATGGATTTTGGGATTTTATAAAATTGATCTGTTTGGGGAAATTTGATAATTGAAAAAAATTGATTGTGAAAAGTGGGGTTTAGGGATTGTGAATCAACGTAATTTGAGAATCAAATCTGGGTCACTGGAAATTTGAATGTGTAGCAATAATATTTGTGAATTAGTATCGATAGAATTTGGGTTTTCTTTGAATTTGTTTAGTTTTACATTTTGGTCTTAAATAAATATTTATTTTTCATTTTTATCCATCAATTAATTACACGTCATCAATATTTTTTGCCACATGGATCCAACGTGGCATGGCAAGTTAAAGTCTGTTAATAAAAGGACTAAATAGGTAACGGAAATAAAACCACAAGGACTATAAAGGTAATGTGTATACCACAAAGAAGTAAGAGGTAAACACGTTGTAACACAGGGTTCAAATATCGGTTTTGCCAATCAAATATTAATTACATGAACCAAAACTCCAATTGTCTTTTCAAATATTTGTCTCTCTTTCTCTTTCTAAATAGACAAAAGTTTGTATGTATTTACGTAGAAACATAGTATAAAACTAAAAAACTGAATTGCTATGCACCGCCCAATAATTACTTCGCGCCGCCCGTATTTTTTCAAATACGGACTATAATACCCTCATCCCTATTAATCTCCTTCTTCTTTAAATATAATTTTCTTACCATTTTCTCTTTTAAACCCAAATTCTCTAAACAAATTCTCTTTCTTTTTTGACGATTTCTTCGACAATGGATCGACAGCAACGCATTCAATGACGGGTAAGTTTTTTTCTTCAATTTGATCTAAACGTAAACAAACCGAAAATTAAAGTTTATGCCCAAAATAGTGGCTGGAACAATTTCCAGCCACTATTTTGGCTGGATTCTGGCCAAAACTGCTGCTGGAACTTTCTAGCAGGACTCCGGGTCCACCTGTGCAGCAATACTGGCGAATTCCGGGTCTGCTAGAGTTGCTGCACCAGCGGAATCCGAGTCTGACTGTGCAGCAAAACTGGCGGATTCCTGGTCCGCCAGAGTTGCTGCACAAGTGGAATCTGGAACCTCCTACGCTTTGATGCAGACGAAATCCGTGTCCACCTGCGTCACAGCACAGGCAAATTCCGAGTCCGCCTGTGCAGCGAGTTAGGTGGACCGGGAATCCGCCTGTGCTGTTCGGTGGGTTTTCTGTTCGTCGAAATCCGGTTCGGATACATGGGCGGATACAGATTCCGCCTTAAACATAGTAAGGGCGGATATATTATCCACCCATGCCCTGTTTTTGGCGGATTCGTTATCCACCTAAGCCATGTTTTGAGCGGATACCGGTCTGCCTTTAACATAGTGTGGGCGGATAACCTATCCGCCCATGATGCGGTGTAGGCGGAATTTGTCCGCCTACGCCGTATAACAATCCTTTTATGTCCGTATTTGAAAAAATACAGGTGACGCAAAGTAATACTGGGCGGTGTATAGTAACATGCTTAAAAAAAGAGTGGCATTTACTTCAGAGCCCTTAGAGTGATGGGATTGGAGATGAAGATGACATATCATCACAAGTAACCACAACCAAATCATGGCCATTCATTTCCTCCTTTAAGGGAAAACATATTTCAATGCATTGTCTTCTTGCTTTTTCAATTCACCAACTAATATTTTATTCATAAATATTTGGCTTTCGATCACAAGTTTCTAAGCTGAATACCAAGTTATATATGATGTTGAAAAAAAGTCTTTAACATACATTTCGATATATATATGCATGTCTATTTTAAAATTGTCACAATTTGCAGACATGTAATAATTTGTATTGAAAATAATAATTTCTTTCTGTATATTTCCTTGTATTAACATAAAATCACACCACAAATCTTTTATTTTTTATTTTCAATTTAATTTAAAATTGTTCAGGTAAAAAATTTACCTTCCGACATAGAGGATAATAATACATATGGTAGCTGTTGACCTTTCTCTCACAAGCTTCCAACTATTTCACCACTCCATTAGTTTTCATTCTCTTCTCAAAACTCTTTTTCTTTGTTTTACATTAAATTATTTTATGCATTAATTCCGGCTAGAAAAAAAATATGGAATAGTTTTTGTTTTATTGCAATGTTGCAATAGTTGAAGACGCGTAAAAAGTGCTCCATACAAACTTACCAATTATATCATGACAACTATATATGTGTTTTATAAAAAATAAGAAATATTGATTTTTAGGCTGAAAAATAAGACAAACATTCTAATTTATTCGGACGACACACTTAATAAAACTCACCGGCAATCAATCCAATGAATCATAAAGCTTTCAGTAAGAGGACAAGAAGCTTTTATTCAATCGAGATGTCTTTTCATTTTGGTGCTAAATCTTATTTCTGTACTACTATTTGAATGATCCTTTTTTGGAAATTTTGGAAGAAAATAAATAAGAAAGTGTTTTGGCGATCAAGATTTTACATATGACTTGTTGCATAGTAACCTAGTAATTTACTCTTCGCACTACGAATAATAATTTACTTACTCAGATTGGGTTCTATTTTTTCTTAAGCTGAAGTTAATTTCACTGTAAGAAAATCCTAAAAATGATGTTTCTAAATTGAAAATGATAGAGAAATTTTGGTAGGAGCATTATGCATTATATGATTTGTACTCTCGATCTATTATCTCGATATTTAGGTTCAGATTCATTTCAACTACATTATGCAATAATGGTAACTTACTAAATTATCATATCCTGCAACAAGTTCAAATGGGAATGGGTAAACCTCATACTTTAAAAGCCGCGATGCAGAACCTCAGACCTAACCCTAGCCGCCGCCGCACTGCACCCTTCCTTTCCTCACCGGCAACCAACCACCATGCCAAACACTACCCATACCCTAGCTCCCGTCACCTCCCAACTCAAACCAAAATTTACTTCGAAAATTACCCTAACTCCCACGTCGCTTCAGCCCTACGTCGGATTTTCGCTAAATATGGTGTTTACGGCTCCGTATACACAGCCCATAAACGTAATGCAAGGAACCTTAACTTTGGCTTCTTTTCGAACGACGGATCTATCCCTCTTCACGAAGCCTTGTATTGCCTAAATGCTATAACCATTGGCACTGTTCGTCTCCGTGCTTTTAAGGCGAAATATGATCGGAAAGGCTCATCTACACCTACACTCCTTAGCCAGCAACCGAACCAGGCTGAAAGCAAACCTAAAATCACACATAAGTTTCATGAATCTACCAGAGATAGCCGTTCCTATGCTGAGGTTGTAGCAATGGAGAAGAGATAAGTTAACGTGATGGTTGATAACAGTTTTGAAGATGCGGATTGGTCCACAGCATCATGCATTACGAGGGTTAAGGATATATCTTTATTCCCTAGACTATCTGACATTATCAAAGGGCGCAACTTTGCAACAAGGTTCATTGTACCGATGGGTGGTGAGCAGGTTCTTCTTTCCTTTCATTCGAACAATGCTCTTAAGGAGTTTATGGAGTCCGATTGGCTTTTCCTCAAGGATTTATTTTCGGAAGTATCGAAATTTACAACAGATTTCACACCAAACGAATGTTTGGTTTATGCGGATTTTCTAGGGCTACTACCGAGCATTATAACTAAAGATTTACTAATGCATTTAGGGGGATAATTTGGCAAAATAATCCACTTGAACTTCGATTTTGGATCCCCGGGCCGTTTAGATGTAGTCTCCTGTCTTATATCGGTCCCCTTGGATTATTGCAATTGCAAACTGAACTTAAGGAAAGGTGATGCCTCTTACCTGATCTAAGTGAAGTTTCGCGAAGCAATCTCGTGCTCAAACTATGCTACTACTACTTTTACCTCGGATTTGGATAGCGATGACTGCTCAACTTCTACGAACAGTGCTCCTATCTTGCCCTCTAGCCGTTGGAATGGGGCTGAAACTGATTAGATTACTGGTTCCTCTGAGAATACCTACCATTCGTTGTCACAACCACATATTCCTCTGGACAGCAGCATTACCTTGATCCCTGAAACCCAACCCAGCTACGTTTCCTCTTCTAGTCCTAACATTAGCAATATGAATAGAGTTATTCTCCTTTCGAGTGAAAAACCTACCAATGAAAATATGATGACCTTTGACATGGGAACTGGATTGGGATTATTCAAAGAGAGTCACAAGGATGTAATCATGTAGGCCTTGGATTCGGGCTCCACTTCATGATGTTTGCAGATTGGGGTAATTCTTGGACATACAATTTTTAATGTCTTTTAATCTTATTTGTTGGAATTGTAGAGGTGGGCTTGACAACAAGGCCAAGCAAGGTTTTCTATGAACTATGCAACGTACGCTTAATGTGGATTTTTTAACTATTGTCGAAACTAAAGCATGCTCGGTTCTGGAATTAGTAGTTAAATCTTTTTGGGGTCATAACAACTTTGAATATCTCATTAACCAGTCGCAAGGTCTTTCAGGAGGAATCTTGTAGTCTTGGAACTCGTCTTGTATATGTTCTTTTGTAATTCACTTGATAAATAGATGGGCTCTTCTTCGCATTGAGCTAGCTCGGTATTCTTTTCACCTTATTACTATTTATGGTTCTATTGACAGCGGTGTTCGCAATGCCATGTGGTTGGAGTTGCTGCCTTTTGTTCACAATTATGATAACTTGTTAATTTGTGGAGTCTGTAATGAGGTTTTGGCAGCATCAAAAAGATCCAGTGGACGTGTGCATGCAAGCATGAGTTTTTTCGAAGACTTTGTGAGTGATTCGGAAGTCCAAGACCTACCATTGCATGGGCGCAACTACACATGGCACAATAGTATAACCTTCTCGTGTATTGACCTTTTTTTATCATCTTGCAACCTTTTGGATTTGTGGCCTTCGATGTCTATCTCTACTCTTGACAATTGTCTCTCGGATCACCTAGCCATCTTATTTAAGTAAAAATCGAGTATTCGCAAAGGTCTGAGGCCATTTCGTTCACTTAACTTATAGTGGGAAGAGCCTAGCTTTCTACAATTTACTAAGCAAAAATGGGTAGAAGTTTGCACCACTCTCGGTAGCAGGGATATTAGCCATAAACTTTGACATTTGAGTAAATCGATTGGATCATGGCATACTTCAAACTTTGGCCAACTTGAAAAGAGAATTAAGGAACAAGAAGTGGTGGTTTTGAATATGACTTCGAGTGATATTACCCGTCCTCTTACGGCTGCTGAATCTACAAATCTCGCCATGGAAAAGAACACGCTCCTCCTTTTCATCGTAATCTTGAGAATATGTGACATCAACAATCAAGGGTAGTATGGACCCTATTGGGAGATGATAACATCAAATTTTTTCATCATTTTACATCAGCTCATTATCGTAATAATTAGATTTTACAACTAGAGGTCAATGGGTCGATGTTAACGGATGAAATGAGCATCACTTCAGTGATTCGTACCAATTACGACACTCTTTTTGTGGCTGCTCCTGGGATCCCATTCTCACTAAGAAGACAAAATTTCATGCAGGTTTTGGAGTCTCAAAATGAATTACTAACAACCCCATTCTCGGTTGATGACGTTTGGAACGTAATTTATGATTGTGGTGAGAATAAATCACCGGGACCGGATGGATTTAATTTCCATTTTTACAAACCCTTTTGGGAGGATCTTAAGCCTGAGATTATGAGCCTTATCACCGATTTTCACTCTACATCTAGGCTTCCATGCACGATCAAGACCTCACTCATGGTTCTCATCCCGAAAGTTCCAAGGGTGGGTAGCCTTAACAATTTCAGACGGATTGTGCTAATCCATGGAATTTATAAAATTGTCACCAAATTATTAGCATCAAGACTTCAGTCAATCTTGCCCAAGTTAATTTCCGACAATCAATTTCCAGTTATCAAAGGACGAAGTAACCATGATTGTTCATTTTTAGCATCGGAGATCATAAACAAATTCCACTCTCGACGCCGTTCGTGCATGGTTCTGAAATTAGATTTCATAAGGCGTTCGACTGTGTTTCTTGGAATTACATCGATGTAGTATTTGTAAGAATGGGATTTGATCAGAAATGAATATCGTGGTTTTCTAATTATTGAAAGTCTTCGTCGACTTCCATCCTCATCAATGGCTCACCCTCCGATCCGATTCAGATACGTATAGGGGTTAAGCAGGGCGACCCACTCTCACCCTTTATCTTCGCTTTGGCTATAGAAGGTTTAAATCAGATATTAGATGCAAGCATTAGTGAGGGAATTGAGGAGGATGCTTCTATTCCCAACATATCCCTCCTCTAGTTTGCTGATGATACTCTTTTTTTCCCCTCTCCTAACTTGGAAGCCCTTCAGAATTTCATTCGCATTCTAAAATGTTTTGAGCTAATCTCCGATTTATGAATTAACTTTCACAAAACCACGCTCCTTTGCATTCACTGCTGCGATGACTTTCTTCAATTGGATGCTACGCTACTAGGTTGTCAAGTTGAAAAAATTCCTAGTTAATTACCTTGAAACGCCACTTTGTATTAACCGATTACCATTGAGAAGTTGGGATCCTTTGGTGGGCGAATTCAAGAAACCTCTTGATAATTTGAAGGGTCGTTATCTCTCATATGTTGGCTGCTGTTCGCAAGATTTTGGCTATACTCGTTCTGAAAGGCTTATCCCCGGCAATGATGCTAAAAACTTGTTCACCACTTTTCTACTGATAATATAAAAGTTTTAAATTGAACAAGTGTTTTCAATACCGCTTATCAAATAGAAAAATTATGATAACTGCAAGTATACAGTTGCGATGTAGTTTTAAAATATATCGATCCCACAGGGAAAGAATTCGGTTATAAGGATCAACTAGAGTTACGTAACAAAAGAAATAAGATAAATTGTAGGGATTGGATGATAGACTGATGAATAGACAGATGCATGAATAGATTAGAGAAGATGTAAACTATATAGATATTCACTAAGAACAAGTATAGTAGAGAAAAACATGCAAAATCATTAAGAATATTTCATACACTATATAACTTTAACAAACATGGTTCTAGATGCCCAAATATTCAATAATTCACCGCAGAGCAACACATGAAATGACTTTTCTAAATCTAGAGTAAACGAATTATGACACTAATAAAAATCCGGATAACAATAATACTATGCTTAGTACGGGTCGCTCTCACATAGCCATATTTAGCAAGTTACCACTCCAAAAATGTTGGCTCAGTAAATAGAGTTATAATCACATATCCAGTGATTATACACAATCATGTTAACCCCGAAACTACTCTTAAAGTTAACTCGAAATTATATAACTTGATTAATATAAGAGACGCAAGCGAAATACTCGTTATGACACATAGACATATCATAAACTTCGAAATAGAAAGTATAAGTAGAAAACAAATCAAACTTGTAAGGTATGCAAGTGAAAGCTAAAGTTGATCAAACTGTACCCACTCTTTTAATGGGAGTCATCAATTTCTGCGTCTACTTTGAATTCGGTCTCGATTCGTATAGAATCTTCGCTAGGAAACTAATCTTTGTGAACATCGAACAAATGAATGTTGAAGAATATAAACTTTTATTAATAAGTGCTTTGTAATTACACTCATATAACAATCACTTGAAATTCTGGAGAAATCTAGTGATCGAAATAAGAATCGAATCACTTATACTCACTAACACTTTGAACTTGGCGAAATCTATAACTTTCACTCTCTAATGTGTATCACGCATATCATCTATTATGCTCTCTCACCACGCATATCATATATCCAAACGAAGAGTCGTGTCCATAGGTGAAGGGTTGCATCACTTCAATGTGATTGGATGCAAGGTTTCATCCTCATCTATGATGGAAAGGCACCTTTTGTGATTAAATTGCTTCCAAAAGGTGTCTTTTCATCTGACAGTTGATGGCGGTTGATCATCCTTATCCGGCGATTCGTAGTTGAGAAGAGTTGACCAAAAACCATCACAAGTCACGAGCGCGATATACATGTCGCGATCGTGAATAATAGTTGGTAACTTTCTGTTTGTGAAGGATGACAATTCACGATCGTGAATGGGCGTCACAATCGTGATATGTTTTTTTCTTTATGATTTTTCTTTGCAACTTTGCCGATCTTTAACAACTTCAATCCTAAGCCAATTCCTTGTGTTCCACGTACCTTTTTGCACCTTTTTCACTCTTTTAACATAGAATTCCATCTTTGATCATTTTACTCCCAAGATTCACCTAGTTTCTTCACTTGCATAAAAAACAACTACATACCACGTGAAATCTTTTATATGAAGTATAAAATGACTTTAAACCATTTCATTTTATGATTGAAAATATCAAGATAATAAGTGTAATTATACACTTATCACACCCCCACACTTAACTTTTGCCTTGTCCTCAAGGTAAACACAACAAAAGTATATAAGATAGTTATTCAAGTTCTTACCTCATTTGGCGGAAGACTATTGTAGTGAGTACCACATTCCCACGTTGCATAAAGTTCATGTAAAAGTTCAAAATTTTCCACAAATTAGTAATATGCAATTTATATAGTTTAGTTGCATACCTTTGCTCTTAATGGAGGGCCAACCGAATCGCGTCTTCATATAAGAGTTATATACTTGCTCGAATATTTCCATCTCTCAAGTGTAGTATAAAGTATAAAGGACAAAGGGAGCACACTTGGAAAAGATTGATCTCAAGGCTTTTTTAGGTAACCTAGGATGCTAAAAACTCTTAGTGGTTTCATTTTAAGCTCCATACCACTCACCCTTTTTTTAGTGGTTGCATTTTATGCTCCATACCACTCACCCTTTTTTCAATGGTTGCATTTTATGCTCCATACCACTTTCTCTCATTTTTTTCTTTTAAGCATATGTTTTTTAAGTACAGATTTGTACTTAGCACCCATTTTTCATGCTATGCTACTTTTTCTTTTTTTCACTCATTGAATGGTTGTAGTTTCTGCTCCGTACCATTCCTCACCTTTTGCATAACTCGTTGGTTATCCTCTCTTGCTTTTGAGTTTTGTCTCAATACCCTCATCCTTTATTGATCACTTTCAAAGTATTATGGCTATAGTTTCCCAACAATTTAGACACACTAAATACTTATAAGATGTATTCGAGAATAGTATATTAAACTCATAGTAAGAACACTACTAGATATTACTCCACTCAAAACTCATCGGTAGCATTAAACTAAAACTATATAACTTATACTAATTCATGTTGCATTGAAATATATCAAAACTTACTTGGAATGTTGCTTTGAATGTTACTCACCACTCATCCTTGCCAAATGCTAAATGTTGTGGCAAAAGCGCTCCCTC
Source organism: Euphorbia schlechtendalii (assembly GCA_949673415.1). Taxonomy (NCBI): domain Eukaryota; kingdom Viridiplantae; phylum Streptophyta; class Magnoliopsida; order Malpighiales; family Euphorbiaceae; genus Euphorbia; species Euphorbia schlechtendalii. Next base: position 8,093 of record CATIWQ010863719.1, on the reverse strand, counting down.
TCTCAACCTGCGCTCAAACTCGAAACAACTTGTTCGAAATATGCACTAACATCAAACTTGTAATACCTAACACTCATAATAATCTTGGAACATATGTTAGTACAGGTATGGATAAAGTATAAACAACACAAAACCAAGAAAATTTTCATTCTTCAACTTTTTTAATTTTATTTGATTTTTTTGGATTTTTGGGATTTATTTTTACAAATGCCCCCCCATACTAAAAAACACAATGTCCTCATTTTGAGAGATTTTACTAAAAATGAAAAACAAATACGAAAAAACACAAATGAAAAGAAAATAAAAAGAAAAAGAAATTGAAGTCGTTTTCAATCATCTGAACTTCAATCTGGACGATTCGGCGAGATATCCATATTCTTCATTCTCAAGTATGAATTCAACTTACGGTTCAAAGAAATGTTGGATTGTGTAAGTTGACGAATATCTTGTTGTACGGAAGCGATACCAAGACAAGCTTTATTGACATTATTGACGAACTTTCCTCTCCAAGTATCTTCATTGGCATATAAAACTCATAGTAAGAACACTACTAGATATTACTCCACTACTAACTTATAGGTAGCTTTAAACTAAAACTATATAACTTATACTAATTCATGTTGCATTAAAATATATATCATAACTTACGTGGAATTTTGCTCTTGAATGTTACTCACCACTCATCCTTCCCAAATGCTAAATGTTGTGCTATGAAGCGCTCACACTTTCAACGTGCGCTCAAACTCGAAACAAAATTTTTTTTCAAAATTTGCACTAACATCAAACTTGTAATACCTAACACTCACAATAACCTTGGAACATATGTTAGTATAGTATATGTATGGATAATGTATAAATAACACAAAACCAAGAAATTTTTTCATTCTTCAACTTTTTTAATTTATTTGATTTTTTTGGATTTTTGGGATTTTTACAAATGCCCCCACACTAAAGAACACAATGTCCTCATTGTGAGAGATTTTACTAAAAATGAAAAACAAAAATGAAAAACACTCAAATGAAAAGAAAATAAAAAGAAAAAGAAATTGAACTTGTTTTCAATCATCCGAACTTGAATCTGGAGGACTCGGTGAGATAACCATATTCTTCATCCTGAAGTATGAATTCAACTTGCGGTTCAAAGAAATGTTGGATTGTGTAAGCTGACAAACATCTTTTTGTATAGAAGCGATATCAAGACAAGCTTTATTGACATCATTGATGAACTTTCCTCTCCAAGTATCTTCATTTGTACTCTCGGAGGTTTGTCTTGCTTCACTACTTCCAATTTGAACTTCTTCAATGCCTTCATCTAGTCGATTCTCTCAAGAAGTAGATTCTTCTGTCGGTCTCAGCTTCCTAACCCTTACTCCATATGGTAAAAATGTAAATTTTCCTTGTTCTTCTTTAATTATTCCTGCTCTCTTCATGTAAATTCCTCCCATAAAGTTGAATTTCTCTCGAGGACTATATCTATATGGCAATTGATTCTTTGCTCCCAAAATAATTCTGTAGATTGTATTTGCCCCTCCAACTCTAGCCTTTTTATGTGTAGTAAGACTAGTGATGGATTCTAACACATACATCGAAAAATTTGGTCTTAATTGCGAAACCATGCACTCTAATATAACCAAATCTTTCATCGAAACTTTGGTAGTTTCATGTCGGAAGAAAAGACTTTGAGAAATAAACTTGTGGAGGTAAAGAAGGCTGTTGCTACAAATGTTCTTGTTGGATGAGTTTTTGACATCGTATCGATCCAATCCCGTTAACTCAATCCAAACATTCGTTAAATCATAATCTTCTTCCTTTTCTATTTCTTCATAGGTTTCTCCTAAACGAAACCACTTAATCAAATCCATTAAAGTACATTATACTCTTCTCCTCCATTCCTAAATTTTCTTTTCAAAAAGTTCCCATCTTCCTGAACATTAACCAAAAACTCAAGGACCCATTCCTCGTTAAACGGAAAATGCATATTTACGAAGTTATTCAACCCAAATAGCGAAAAATATTCCTCTACTTCAGCATGAATTCCATCATCAATCACTAAAGTAGGATCATAGAAGAATGTACCTTGGATATCAAAGTTCTTCATCCTCGTGTATCGCTCAACTTCTTCTTCACCGTAGATGGGAAAAGGGCATCCATACTTGGTTTGTTGATTTACCAATTTGTTCTTCCCCTTGGTTATTGCTGATTTCTTGGGAGCCATTGAAATTGAATTCAAGAGTTTGAAAGAAGGGTTTGTGTTTTGATTTTTGGAAAACAAAGAAAATTTCCTTCGCAAAAGATTTAGTTTGTAAAAAAGATTGATTGATTATGAAGATAAACTAGGAAAGTAGTTATATATATAGGAAATAGGGTAATTATTGTTATTTCAACGAATATATTTTATTTGTAACTGTTAGAAATAGAGCTGTTATAGCAGGAATTGCTGTGAAATCGCACATGTCACGATTGCGAAGTATAGTCACGATCGTGACTTTCTCCATACAGAAACAGAATGGTTTGACAACTTAATTCACGAGCGCAATAGGTCATGATTGTGAATTGTTTAAAAATCCAAATTCTTTTCACTTTTCTTTTATTAAAAACACACTAACTTAAAAACACACAAAAACAAAATAAAATATACTACTATATATATTTTGGATAAGATAAGAGATTTAAGTGTCAATGGAGTTTCCCAACTCCATGACTTCATATTCGTGGATGAAATCTAACTTGACAACTTCTTGAATGCAAGCATCAATCAAGTCAAGTTTCATACATATGTCTTCATCCATTGGATATTTATAAGCCTTATACATGTTAAATTCAACAGTATCGTCACATATCCTTAACTTAATTTTACCTTCTGACACATCTATGAATACTTTTCCATTATGCATAAAAGGTCTTCCTAAGATTATAGGACATCTTTCATCATAGGCAAAATCTATCACAACAAAGTTTGTTGGAGAAACAAACTTATCCACTTTAACTAGCACATCTTCTATTATGCCATAAGGACGATTAATAGATTGGTCAACTAATTGCAAGACCATAGTTATCTTTTTAAATTCATCATCGAGCTTCAACTCCTTAAAGATCGATAAAGGCATAAGATTTATACAAGCCCCAAGATCACATAAACATTTTGGAAATGAAATGTTTCCAAGTTTACATGGTATTGTGAAACATCCTGGATCTTTAAGTTTAGTGGGCATTGTAGAGGTAATTATTTTGCTACAATCTTCAATTAAAGACATTTTCAAAATTCCTTCTAAACTACACTTACGAGATAAAAGTTCTTTAATAAAATTACTGTAGTTTGGAATCTGTGTAATGGCTTCAATGAATGAAATATTGATTTCTAGACCTTTAAGTTTGTTAACGAACTCAATGAACTACTTATCTTCATTCTCCTTCTTCATTCTTTGTGGAAATGGTGGTTGAGGGGGATTAACTTTTCCTGATTTAGGTTGTTCATCCACACCTGATTTATCATTGTATTTACTCAGATAATCATCTGGTACTTCAACAACATCATTAGCAAGCATAATCGAAGGATTTGGGTTATCTAGTAAATTACCACTATAAAGGGCTATATCATGTACATTTTCCTTAGGATTTCCTTCTGTATTACTAGGTAAATGGCCTTTTCCTATAGATGGAATATCACTCGCTAATTGTCCAACTTGTATTTCCAAATTATGAATTGCAGATGATTGATTCTTAAACATTTGATCCATCTTATTTTCTAACTTCTTGTAACATTCTTCAGACTTTGATTGCTTGTTACAAACTCCTTTTAAAAATTTATCTATCTTACTTGTTAAATGCTCTATTCTATCATTACTTTGATAATTCTTTTGTTGATTATCACCATACTTCCAATTAGAACTCCTATAATTATTTCCATTATTACCATAAGAATTCCCTTGACTTTGAACATAACCTAAATGCTCCCCTACACATGAGTTAAAGTTACACTCAAAAGTAATGTGTCCTATTTAGCCATACTTTTAACATGTTAAAGGGTTACTCTTCCTTATATGCATATTATCTATCTTATGAGATAATGCAGATATTTGCTTTTGTATGATGAAAATAGGGTCTAATTCATTGACCTTTTTAACTGAACTAGAAGATGTAGATGTAGCATGCGAATGAGTAGGAGTAGTAGTACTTACTTGTGCTCTCTCAATAGGCCACATACTATTGATATTTACCATGTCTTCCAAAAGATCAAAGGCTTCTTGACTAGTTTTCTTCATAAGAGATCCCGCAGCCATAACATCAATCACTCCTCTTGTTGCATGATTTATTCTATTGTAGAAAGTTTACACAATTACATTCTGGGGTAAACCATGACGAGGACAAACTCGCTGAAGTTCCTTATAACATTCCCAGGTTTCGTATAAGGATTCACTATCCTTCTGAGCAAAGGAAGTGATTTCTTTAATGAGTCTTGAGGTTTTGGCTAAAGGGAAATATTTAGTTAGAAAGACTTGGGCTAATTGATTCTAATTAGTGATTAAATTTGGAGGTAATGAATTCAACCAAACTTTCGCTTTATCATGGAGCGTAAATGGATATATGAAAAGTTTAACTACTTCATTCGGAACATTAGGCATTTTGAAAGTATCACAGACTTTTAGAAAGTTTACAATGTGAGCATTCAGATTTTCATTGGGTAGACCATAGTATTGCACATTATTGCTGATCATTTGAAAGAATGCTGGCTTGATTTCAAACTGATTTGCTTCAATTGGTGGTCTAGCAATTCCCTGATTGTTATTGTTGATGGTCGCAATGACATAATCCATGAGCCTTGGTTGAAGTTGATTAACATTTTGTTATTCATCTTCAACCATCCTTCTTCTTTGTTTCTTATTTATCCGTTTTCTTCTCCTACCAAATCGTTCAATTTTTTATTCGAAAGATGCCAAAGTTTCTCCCGAACTACGTGTACTTGGCATGCACACGCTAGAAAGAAAACTTAATGAATAAGCAAGAAAATATGTTAATAACAAAATATAAATATTTAAAACCAAAAATAAATAAATCTATTGACACATAAATATAATTTCCCATTCTCTGGCAATTTGATCTCTAAAACGCACTTGCCTTGCCCGATAACGGCGCCAAAAACATGTTCGCAAGATTCTAGCTATACTCATTCCAAAAGGCTTATCCCCAGCAATGGCGCTAAAAACTTGTTCGCCACTTTTTTACTGATAATATAAAAGTTCTAAATTGAATAGGTGTTGTCAGTACTGCTTATCAAATAGAAAAATGATTATAACTGCAAGTATACAGTTGCGATATAGTTTTAAAAGATATCGATCCCACAGGGAAGGAATTCGGTTCTAAGGATCAACTAGAGTTACGGAACAAAAGAAATAAGATAAATTGTAAGGTTTGGATGATAGACTGATGAAAAGACAGATTAGAGAAGATGTAAACTATATAGATATTCCCTAAGAACAAGTATAGTAGAGAAAAATATGTAAAATCATCAAGAATATTTCATACACTAGATAACTTTAACAAACACGGTTCTAGATACCCAAATATTCAATAATTCACCTCAGAGCAACACATGAAATGACTTTTCTAAATCTAGTGTAAACGAATTATGACACTTATAAGAACTTGGAAAACAATAATACTATGCTTAGTATGGGTCGCTTTCACAGCCATATTTAGCAAGTTACCACTGATAATTGTATAATTACACTTATTATCATGATATTTTTAATCATAAAATGATATGTTTTTGATTCATTTTATACTTCATATAAAAGATTTCACGTAGTATGTAGTTGTTTTTTATGCAAGTGCAGAAACTAGGAGAATCTTAGGAGTAAAATGATCAAAGAATTCTACGTTAAAAGAGTGAAAACGTGCAAAAGGATGTGTGGAACATAAGGAAATGGCTTAGGATCGAAGCTGTCAAAGATCGGTAAAGTTACAAGAAGAATTATGAAGAAAAGCATTGTTCACGATTGTGAAACCCATTCGCGGTTGCGAATTGTTATTCTTCAAAATAGACAGATGTTAACCATTAGTCATGAGCGTGATATGTAATTCGTGATCATGACTTGTGACGGTTATTGGTCAACTCTTTTCAACTACCTATTGTCAGATAAAAATGATCAACCGCCATCAACCTCCATCAACTACAAGATGAAAAGATACCTTTTGGAAGTTGACCAATCATGAAAAGGTGCATTTCCATTATGGATAAGGATAAAACTTTGCATCCAATCACAATGAAGTGATGCAACCCTTCGCCAATGGACACAACTCTTCGTTTGGATAGACGTAACCCTTCATACTCTATAAATAGGGTTCAAATCACATCAATTTCGTGCATGGTGTGGCATGAGTAGTGATAAGTGTATAATTACACTTATTATCATAACATTTTTTCAATCATAAAATGATGTGGTTTTGTTTCAATTTATACTTCATATAAAAGATTTCACATGGTATGTAGTTGTTTTTTATGCAAATGCAGAAACTAGGTGAATCTTGGGAGTAAAATGATCAAAGATGGAATTCTATGGAAAAAGAGTGAAAAAGGTGCAAAAAGATACATGGAATACAAGGATTTGGCTTAGGATTGAAGCTGTCAAAGATTGGCAAAGTTGCAAAGAAGAAACTTGAGGACAAAGACATGTCACGATCGTGATAAACATTCGTGGTCACGACTTATTACTCTTCATAAGCAGAATGTTACAAATCATTATTCACGATCGTGACATGTGTTTCGCAGTAGCGACTAGTGACGATTATTAGTTATCTCTTTTCAACTACCAACTGCTAGATAATAATGATCAACCGCCATCAACTGCAAATGGAAAAGTCACCTTTTAGAAGTCAACCAATCATAAAAAGGTGCCTTTCCATTGTGGATGAGGATGAATCTTTGCATCCAATCATAATGAAGTGATGCAACCCTTCGGTTATGGACACGACTCTTCATTTGGATAAACGCAACCCTTCATCCTTTATAAATAGGGTTGAAGACCAGTCAATTTCGTGGTGTGTGTGGTACATGTGATGCATGGTGCGTGATAATTGATAATATGCGTGTATAGATAAAGAGTGAAAATATCTAGATTTCTCTACGTTCAAAATCTTAGCTAGAAAAATGTATAAGTGATTCGTTTAAAATGATCAAAGATGGAATTCTATGGAAAAAGAGTGAAAAAGGTGCAAAAAGATACGTGGGATGGAATTCTATGGAAAAAGAGTGAAAAAGGTGCCTTTCCGTAACTCTAGTTGGTCTTTAGAACCGAATTCTTTCCCTGTGGGATCGATATCTTTTAAAACTACACCGAAATTGTATACATGCAGTGGTTACCATTTTTCTAATTTGATAAGTGGTATTGACAACACCTGTTTGTATTTTGAACTTTTATCTTATCGGTAGAAAAGTGGGGAACAAGTTTTTTGGCACCATTACCAAATTTAAAATAATTGGAATGAGTATAGTCAAAATCTTACGATAAAGTAGTAGGCATTGAATGATAGTATACGTGTATAGATAGAGAGTGAAAATATATGGATTTCTCTACGTTCAAAGTATTAGCGAGAAAAATGTATAAGTGATTCGATACTTATTTGGATCACTAGATTTCTACACAAATTCAGGCGATTGTTGTATGAGTGTAATTGCAAAGCACTTATCAATAAAAGTTTTTGTTCTTCAACATTCATTTGTTTGATATTCACAAAGAATAGCATCCTAGCAAAGGTTCTGTACGAGTCGAGAAAGAATTCAAAGTAGACACCGGAATTGCGGGAATTGATGACTCCCATTAAAGAGTGGATACGGTTTGATCAACTTTAGCTTTCACTTGCATACCTTATAACTTTACTTTGTTTTCTACTTATACTTTCTATTTTGAAGTTTATGATATGTCTATGTGTCATAACGAGTATTTCATCATGCGTGGAATTGCGGGAATTGATGACTCCCATTAAAGAGTGGATACGGTTTGATCAACTTTAGCTTTCACTTGCATACCTTATAACTTTACTTTGTTTTCTACTTATACTTTCTATTTTGAAGTTTATGATATGTCTATGTGTCA
>CATIWQ010863363.1:0-13110 GCA_949673415.1 Euphorbia schlechtendalii | reverse complement strand
GGAGTCGCCACCTGGATTAGCTCTTTCCAGGAATTAGAGTCCTGTGAGGCTTAACGTCCGGGGGATGGCCCACTAAGACACAGAGATTCGGGTCCGGGATAAGTTGCTTATTTCTCATTGGATCACATTATATTACATCTATAAAAACTGTATTTTCTTAATTATGCATATTCGCACTTAGGTCATTTTTTATTTTAAATGCATGGTTCACGTATAGAAAAAGCAATAAATCATCCACAAAGCAGAATAATAAACCATCCACAAAGCAGTAAGTAAATGCGAAAAATAAAAATTACAAGGCTTTCAAAAATTGGGGGATGCAACAGCCCGCTACCCTATTAATTACATTTTTCGTAAAAATATATGCAATACCCGAAGGAAAATAAATCCTAAGCATACATCTAACCTGCATCCACAAAGGTTAGCATGAAATATGACACATATGTTCGATTTGATTTTAGCGAGGCCTGTGTGGCCTAATTAAAACATCGACGATTTAAAAGTTGTTAATTTAAAAAATTGGTTCATTTTTATTTACACGTATGTTGATAAATTTTATTAGTGAAAATGATCACATGGCATAAGGTGAGGTCTATTATCCGGGAATAATTTTAATTCCCTTCGTTGGGGTATTCTAACATAAAAATAAAAAACAAAAGGAAGAAATAAAGATGAAGGAGAGATTACAACATTATTTACATAAAAAGGAATAAAAATATTTCTAGGTCCACAAATAAAATCAGAAAAAGAGGAAAGCAGATGAAAGCATGCAATTAGCAGCACTAGGAACTCAAAGGCTTACCCTTGCAGTATGAATCCACTTCGGCGTATCTGTTTGATCCCCGGGAGTGTTCCTCGTTCGTTTTTGTAGTTAATTGTAGTTTAATTGGAAAAATAAGTGTTTGGTTGGAAAATAAAGTGTTTATTTAACCACAAGATAATTAGACTCGGGTTCTAAATTTATTTTAGACCCGAGATTATCTGAGGATTTAAGAAGAAAAATAGATGAAGAAATTTGATTTTAAGATGAAGAGATTCGAGATCCAAAGGTGTTTTGGATCCGAGAAAAAATTAGACGAAAGTAAGAAATATTGTTTGTATTTTTTTTATCTAACAGAGAGAATTTTCTCTGAATTTTCGAGTCCCCTTCAATCCAAAAAGGTCCGACTATTTATAGAAAAAAGTCCTGAAAAATCCAAAATAGAAAGAACGTCTGGCAAGACCTTGCCAGAAAGCCTGGTGAGGCCTTGCCAGACTCTTGGTGAGGCAGGCCTAGCCTCGCCAACCTGGCGAGGAAGCCTCGCTAGGAGGCCTTGCGAGGCTATCCAGGTCGCTGGCGAGGTTGGCCAGCCCTCTAGCGAGCCGTGCCTCGCCAAGTATAGGCAAGGCGGGCTCCGGATCTGGCTTTCGGTTGCGTTTTCTAATTTTTTATGTATTTTTATATTTTTTAGTTAATTTTCTTAATTAAAGCCCCTTTAAATTCAGAGACGAGGAAGACTCCCAAATGAAGATCATCGGACAATCGAAAATCGTGTGATTCGAGGATAAATATCCCGAAAAGCCATCATCATTGAATGCGCGAGCTGATACAAAATCTCGTGCTCTCACCTTCTTGTATACACAGGGCTCATTAGCGTTTGACACAAAACCAATTTCTTGGATAATCTCATCAAACCTAATATTTCAACTCCTCGATGCTTGCTTAAATCCATAAATGGACTTCTACAACTTGCATACCTTAGAGCCATCCTTAGATGTAAAACCCTCAGGTTGTGTCATAAACACATCCCTATCTAGATTCCCATTGAGGAATGTTGTTTTCACATCCATCTGCCAAATCTCATAATCATAATGAGAGACGATGGCAAGGAGTATCTTGATATACTTCAGCATGACCACTGGTGAAAGGTCTCATCATAGTCAATGGCTTCTTTTTTACTATACCCTTTTGCAACCATCCTTGCTTTATAGGTAACTATGTTACCATCCATGTCAGTTTTCTTCTTAAAAATCCACTTGCATCCTATTGGCCTAATCCCACTTGGAGCATCAATCAATATCTAGACTTGATTTTCATACATGGAGTCCATCTCCGATCTCATAGCTGAAAGCCATTTATCGGATTCTAAGCCTTCCATTTCCTCCTCGTAAGTCCTGGGCTCATCATCTTCCATATGGAAGAGATGTTTATCATCGGTGATGAAAAACCCATATTGCTCAGGAGCAATTGGAGCTCGGCCTGACCTACACAATGTCAGTGTTATGATAGACTGTTCCATGCTTGCACTATCTTATGTTACAAGTGTAGGTAAAATTAGTTAATTATTTGTTTGATCTTCTTGAGTGCTCATCTCAAGATTGCTCCCACTAGCTATCGCAATTATATGCTCCTTCTTGAGGAATTGAGCATTTCTAGAAACATGGACTTTTATTCCCTGGGATCAAAGAAGGTATACCCTATAGTCTCCTTAGGGTAACCTACAAACATACACCTATCAGACTTAGCACCTAGTTTATCTGAACTTGTCTTCTTTACTTAAGCAAGACATCCCCAAACTCTCAAGTGAGAAAGAGCTGGTTTCTTACCATATAATAACTCGTTTGGAGTTTGATCAACTTATTTAGATATTTAGAATATAAATTGCACTCTTAAGAGCATAACCCCAAAAGAATTTGCTAAGTTCTGCTTGGCTCATGATGGACCGAACCTTATCGAGTAAGGTTTGATTCCTCCTTTCTAACACTCCATTGTGTTGGGGTGTATAAGGAGCTATCCATTGGGATAAAATACCATTATCCCCTAGATAATTCTGAAACTCTTGGCTTAAGTATTCACCACCTCGATCAAATCAAAGGGTCTTGATACTTTTCCCAAGCTGTTTCTTTACTTCAGTTTTGAACTCTTTAAATTTATCAAAACTCTTAGACTTGTGCCTCATAAGGTACAAATAACCATATCATGAATAATAATCGAATAAAGGTTATGAAGCAGATTAAATCCCCATATGTATTAACACGCATTGGACCACATACATCGAAGTGTATTATTTTCAAAGTACCAGTCACGCATTGTCTCTTTCCTTTGAAGGGTTTCTTAGTCATCTTCCCCTTTAAACAAGGTTCGCACACACCATAGGATTCCCATTCCATTGGGACCAAGTCTCAACATTTGTGTAACTTGGTTAAGCGAGTCTCGTTTATGTGGCCTAGACAACAATGCCATAATATTCTTAGTGATAGGAGGAATATAATAATAATTGTTCAAAACTAAAACTAGGCCACTCGAAAAACAAAGGCTATATGTCTCTATAGCTGTTGTAGCAACACGTGCTCCATTTCCAACTCTTAGGTCTATTTCCCTCATTGCAAGCCTCCTACTATTCTGCTACACAAAAGTACAGATATGAGTACCACAACCAGTATTTAATTTCCCAAGTAGACTCATAGGGAATCATAGAGAAACTCTCTATCATGAACATACTTGAAGTATATGCCTCACTTGGCTTCTTCTTCACTTGTTTAGAAATCTGAACCTTACAATCCTTCTTTCAGGGCACCTTGCCACATTGGAAGCAAACATTTGCTGTTTCTTTCTTACTTTTCTTCTTTCTATTGATTTCTTCTTAGCACTCAAACCCTTTCCAAAATGGGACCAACCTTTGGAAGGTTTGATTTCTCAACCAAAAGTAAAGCCTTTGGATCCTTTCGAATCTTAGGCTCTACCATTTTCAGCATGTTGACCAGCTTGGGCAGTGTGGCATTGATCTCGTTCATATAATAATTAGTCATAAATTATGAATAAATATCACTTAATGAGGTAAGAATCTAATCCAAACATAATTTGTGATCTATCACAAACCCCAATCGAGTCAGCTTCTATATATAACCCAATAGTTTAAGAGCATGATGCGGTGCTAAAGTGCCAGCCTGCATCTTCGTTCCAAATAAAAGTTTTGATGTATAAAATCTCTCAGACTTGGCCTACTATGAAAAGAGCTCACGAAGATGGAGAATCATTGTATCGAGATCCATGCTCTCATGCTGTTTTCGGAGCTCAGAATTCATGGTTGCCCCTTTATGCATGCTATTATTTCACGATCTTTTCTATGCTTCTCCCATGCCTCTTGTTTGTTGGCATCAGTTTTAACTTCAGGCTCTTCCGGGAGGGGCTCATCTAAGATATCCTTTCGGATCTGAGGACTATCTTCACCACCCTGAACCAATCAGTAAAGTTTGAACCATCTAATTTGTTGTCAAGAATTGAGCGAAAGTTTATGTTCGGATTCATTGTTCAACCTTTAGATAAGATAGAATTTTTTTAGACATTAGTATATGTACATGCATTTAATTTAAGGGCTTTAATTAAACACATAATTTGTACTACTTTCTCATCATTTAAATAGCCCCTTCTATCGCATTTCAAGCTATAACAAGACAACCATGGTTGGAAACCGTCCATTTGCATCTCATGCAATTGCTAATCCATTTGAGTTCTCTTTCTCAAGATGTACATGTCCAAATGTGTCTCCAATTTTGCATGAGCTCTAATAATATGGACAACTAACCCTCCTTGGTTAAAGTAGTAACCCCATCTAGTCTCATGACCAAACACGTGTTAAGGACATGTTTTACATGTGCTTACATCCACTAATAAGGTTCGTATCATGACTTATGACGGGAAGACTATATGTCGCCTTAAAATTATTGAGGCGATTTTATTGGTGCCGCTAGTCTCGCCCTGGTCTAGGTCTTATACGATGGATATGATTATGAAATAATAATTCCGGGCTATTAGAAATTATTAACTATAAGGGAACATGCTTTGGAATGGTATATCATTATAATTCCATTATGACAAGACTCCACATAACATGCAAAAAAACAAGGTCCCGACTTAAGTTCTTGCACCTATGTCTATAAGTTTTAATTTAATAACTTAAACCACGTTTGTAAAACTATATGCGAAATCCAATTCCCATACTAGAAATCAACTAAGTCATAAAAATCCCTTGGGTATAGTTGAATCAAATATCGATGGAGATTTCTAGGTAGGAGAGGCCCCCTTAAAGTGAATAAGCAGCCATGTCCAATCCTTGCCACAATAACCATGGGCATTTCGATTCATTGTACCACGGATAACTATGATTTAAAGATTTTGTTCTTATTTGAGTGAAGTACGGGCTGACCCTCAATTAAAGCATATACACATGTGGTAAAACATTGCTAATTTATATGATAATAACTTAGACTAAGTTTGAGCAAAACCTTAAACTAGTTATCACATCAATTTCTATAACAGGAATTGAAACCTAAGTCATGCATAGCATACTTTAATCAATTCATAGAAAATCACATTTTAACATATTATAGTCAATTATGCATAGCATAGGGTAAGCTCTGATACCACTGCTGATTAATAAAGAGAGTGATTGAACATGCAATATAGCAAGGTAGAATTTGACAACTTAAAATTAACCTAAAGGATCTCCTAAGTATGCCATGATTGATATAATTTAAGTTAAAATGTTCCATAGATTCTTTTAGGTTTTATAATGCTTATAAAAGAAACCTAACATCTAAGGTTTAGATCATTACAAGTTGATGCGTGCTTTCTCTCTTTTGGTAGCGGTGCTCCCTTTGAGTAATTTGGTAGAACTTAATTAGCACAAGCTTCCACACTAGGAGAGCCTCTATGATTGATCCACACAGATCTTCACCAACTAAAACCTTGTTGAGAAAGAACCCATTGATGAACAACAAGAACACTCGAAAATCAACTCGAAAAATAAATTGAGAAGGCTCACTTTAGACAGAGCCTTCAAAAGAATTCTTTGATTGTTTGGAGAAACTCGTGAAGGATTTTGCATAATAATAGAAGAAGAGGGAGTCGAATCTAGAGAGAAAATCTGAGCTTAAAGCTATATTTAGCTGTGAATAGTGAGAGGAGCTGAAGGTCTATTTATGGGGAAAAGGGGGAGCCTCGCACGCTAGCAGCCCGTGAACTTTTCTACTTGCAGCGCAGCTTGGAAGGCCCCACTTTTAACAACTCGTGTTCATTTTAGGGCCCACTCGCAATGGGAAAACTCCCTTGCTCCACTTTGTGTATTTTTCCCTATTTCCTGTTCATTCCTTTTAATTATTAATTCGGTTCAACCAAGTAATGATTCTTCTAACAAATTTGACAACTTATATTTTCGGCATAGACCTAGTCTATAGGTTCTTTACTTAGTCTAATAAAGACCTGAAGTCTGTGACCTCACAGGATCCCAAAGTATAGAGCCACTAGAGGTTAACCTAAACTGTGCTTCCCATCCGAGAACCTTTAGGCTCAGTGTTCTAGACTGATATGGAACCCGATAGCTGTAGACAATCAAATGGGCTTTCTAGCAAAGGCATATGATCCTCTGATACTTAGAACAATACATGCTTGTGTCTTGATCCGGTTCTGTAGTAGTAACCAATACATTACACTCCTTCCATCAGGTTAAGTACCATCTAGTTTATTGAGCTTGGATTAAGTGTTATTTCATGTAATAGCTGTAGATATCGTAGAATTAAACTTGTTCACTAAAGAACACCACTCATCCAGTATGTATCAAGATTGACTAGAAACCCGTTCTATCAACCTTATACTCTGCTTAGAGGTTTATGACTGTGTCTCTTCAATAAGGGACCCTAATGTACATCTTCCGTTATATCACTATATTAGGAGCGATGGATCCCATCTTGACTACAATCTTACCAACATGTGATCATCACTATACCCGTAATCATCCGTATCATCCTGATCGCCAGGGTATGAATAAGTATGACCCAAAGTATAGCAACTCCTACATAAGGTAACTGACATCTCAAGTAAGAGGATACTTGTGCTGCTACTACAATAAGAAATGACACCAACACATGGATATAGTTATTTTCGAGTGGCTGTCTTATAGCGGTCTCCAATGTGTTACCTGAATACATTCATGTGTTAACTCAAGGTACCACCTTCAGCTCGTGAGATCTGTTGCTTGGATCTAATACAAGGAGTAAGCCTACACTCCATTGATGACCAGTCTCAATGAAACCATGACTAGGAATATTTAGACTATTCGTAGTAACACGTATGTGCAGTTCTCAATCTATAAAGCTCCCACTATGTCCTTGTAATTTAACGCTATGAAGTAGTCACAGACTTTGTCTTATCAATGCGCATATACATAATACTATACATATATGATACTAGTGAGATACATAAATAAGAAAGAAAACATTGATAAGCAACAAAGATGCCTTGATTATTAGTATTAATAATCTGAAATAGTTTGCACATTATAACTAATTAAGACATATCATCCTAATCCCTCTAGGGGCATACATCATGTCTAGCATAGACTCCTCTAATAGGCTGATTCTTTTGACATATATTTTATATGCCCTACTATTAGTTGAGTATCCTAGAAAGATACCTGCATCAAACTTAGAGTCAAACTTACATAGTTGCTCCTTGGTGTTAAGAATAAAGCACCTACAGCCAAATGATTTGAGATGACCGATCTTAGGCTTGCGCTCTTGCCAAAGTTCATAGAATGTTTTCTCCAGAATTGGGCGGATTAAAACCCGTACTCAAGAAATAACAAGCTGTGTTAACTTCTCCTTAAAGTACTTTGGTAGATCATTACCACTCAGCATAAATCGAGCCATTTCAACTTTGGTTCTATTATTCCTTTCTACAACCCCATTTTGTTGAGGCGCATAGGGAGAAGAGAAGTTGTGGTTAATGCCATGCGCTGAACAAAATTCTTCGAAATGGAAGTTCTCAAATTCACGTCCATGATCACTTTGGATTCTATTGATTTTAGTTCCTATTTTATTCATCATTCGATTACTGAGCTTGATAAAAGATTCATATGTTTTGTCTTTGCTACTTAGTAAGACTACCCAAGTGAATCTCGTGAAGTCATCCACAACCACCAAGGAAAATCTCTTACCACCCATGCTCATAGGCTGAACTAGGCCGAAAAGATCTAAGTGGAGGAGCTCTAACGATCACTTAGTTAGTACGTGATTAATTGACCTAAATGATTTCTTAACCTGCTTACCTTGCTAGCAAGCTAAGCATAGTTTATCCTTTTCAAAGCTGATGCTGGATAAACCCATAACTAATTGCTTTTTATCCAGTTTGGAAAAAATATTCATATTTATATGACCCAACCTTCTGTGCCAAACTCACAAATTATCCTCCTTAGATATAAGACACACATTAGTGGAGCCAGGGGATAAATCAATCAAATAAACATTATTTATTCTAAGCGGAAAGAGTATAGTAGAATTAGTCTTACAGTCAATAACTGAGCAACCTGCTGAGTCAAATGTAATCTTTCTGCCTTTGCACAGAGGTGGGATATGCTAAGAAATTTGAACTTGAGTCCTTTGACCAAAGACACCTCTTCGATTGAAAGATAGACACCAACAGTGCCACAGCCTACAATATTGCCTTTTTAGTTATCTCTAAAACTGACACTTCCATTTCTTTTGCTCTCCAATGAGATGAACTAACTTTCATATCCTATCATATTCCTTGAGCATCCACTATCTACATACCACATTCTTGAGTTATCAACGGATCTAGGGCTCACCTACAAAATAGTTACGTTTTCTTAGGTACCCATGCTTTTGAGCTGGGTCCTCCTTTGTTAGTAGTTCTTAGGTTATTCTAATCATACCTGTCGTAATTATTTTTTTTGCCTCCAGAGAATTGTAGCATGTCCAACCTTTCCACATAAACTGCCTATCATTTTTGTTTTGGGCTGGCTCGATTTCTTCCTTTTAGAGGAATTCTTCCTCTTAGAATTGTGAGTTTGGTTATTCAAAGTCTGATTGTTTGCTAGAGGAGGAACCTGTTCATTCTTTAAAGATATGACTTCAGCAATCAACTCATCTAATTACTTAGTGAGCTTGCTAACATGATAATCCTGATACTTAGCTTTTTCTTGAAGAAAGCGAATATCAAGAGATAAGGAAGCCATAATGTCTTCCTGATCTTCACTTCACCTCAATAGGACTTTGATGTTTTTCATCAACTTATTATTTGTTTCATAACATCAAAGAGAGCCTGGGAAAACTCTTCAATTGACAAAGGAATTTTAGAATTTACCTCAGTTTGAGGAGCTTTCCCTTGTTGCGCTCAACTTCAAAGTCAGCAGCGATTTGATCTCTACCTGAGGTAGATGCTAAGCCTTCACCCCTTTCATTCTCGATGGCCATAAAACAAAGGTTGGTGAAATTAGTTGCTTCCTCATTAGACAATGAGGGTTCTTCTAAATCACTCCAGGTGGTTGCAAGTGCATCATTCTTCTTGGAAAACCTCTTCTTGAATCTGTACTTCCTGGTCTTTGGACAACTTAATTGGATATAGCCTTTTTCTCCATAACCAAATCATTTGATATCTTTGCTGTGCTCCTTCTTAAGCCCTTCCTCAGCTCCATGCCGATGCTGAGTTGACTTGATTTTAGTGGAAAACTTCTTCTTGTTGAACTTCCCATCCTTCTTGATGAAGTGGTTGAAATACCTAGTCAGAAGGGCCATTTGCTCATCAAAGTCACTGTTGGTGGAATCATCAATTGAATCAGCTTTCAGGAAAATGTCTTTGCCCTCTCTTTCCTTACCTGGACTCCATTTGGAGTCATTAGAATACTTCCTCAGAGACATCTCATGAGTCAGCAAGGTGCCTGTCAGCTCATTATAGTTGTATGTCTTAAGATCATGAGCCTCCCCAATTGCACTCTTCTTAGAATCCCATTGTAAGGTAAGAGTATGAAGAATCTTCTTCACCAACTCTTCCTCGGTGAACTCCTTCCCTAATCTCTTTAGTTCATTAACAATGTTAATGAACCTGGTATTCATGCATTGAATACCCTCACTAGTGACCATTAAGAACATCTCATACTCCCTCAGCATGAGATTGATATATGACTCTTTGACCTTGTTTGTCCCCTCATAGGTAATCTCCAGCTTCCTCCAGATTTCCTATGCTATCTCGCAGCCCGATACCCTATTGAATTCAGTAAGATCTAGTGTATAGAATAAGTAAGTAATCACTACGACGTTCTCTTTGAGAAGCCTGAGATCAGTGTCATCGTAGTCTTCTAGATCTACTAGAACACGAACCTCGTTCCACACAATAGTGGGAACTCTGGGGCCAAGCTTGATTACGAGCCAAGCCTGCATGCTTTAAGATTGGATAAAATTTTTCATGAGGTTCTTCCAAAATGTGTAGTGATTACCAT
The DNA here is from genome assembly GCA_949673415.1 of Euphorbia schlechtendalii. NCBI lineage: Eukaryota > Viridiplantae > Streptophyta > Magnoliopsida > Malpighiales > Euphorbiaceae > Euphorbia > Euphorbia schlechtendalii. The sequence goes on along the minus strand of CATIWQ010863363.1, from coordinate 2,839 downwards.
CAAATAAAGGTGGTCCAGTAACAAACATTCCCTCCTTTAGGAGCACTGTCTGTCCCTGACTGGAGCTGTAGTTATTATATGCCATTTATAGATCTTAACTCAAAGATGATTAGTCTAAAAGTTGAGCACTTACTCTGATGCCACTTGTTAGTCCTTAGATGACTTAAATACACAACAGAGGGGGGGGGGGTGAATGTTGTTCTTTATTACTTACTGGATTTATAAAAAAATTTACCAAGTTAATGTTTTTAGATGCACTTGCTGATTGCTACATGCTGAGTTGGTCTAAAAACTTATAAATTGCTCATCTTCATTAGCATAGTTTATCTTCATTCTCTTACTGAGTACTCTACTCAACTCGGATTGGTTCTTCAAGCAAAACGATGAAATAGAAGGAATGATGAATGAGGAGAACGTGATAAAGGCAAAAGCTAAAGTTATAACTTCAACACTTGAGATTTTTATCCTGGTTCAGCCCCTAGCGTACCTTTAGTCCCCGAATACCTTTCTGAGCTTTAATCCACTAGTATTCGTTCCTTACTTAGGTAGAGCAACCTTTACAATGGGTAGACACTTTTTACAGAAAGTACCTTCTTTCTAACTACCACTCAACTCAATTTGGGTACCCTTCCCTGACTGACACTCAGATTTGAATAAAAAGATTTGAGAACTAAATTCAACTTATAAACTATTGAATCCTTATAATGTCAAATCTAAGGGTGATTCTCTCTATTACAAACAGATTGGAAATGGATTTTTTACTGATTTCTTGAAATGGAATTTCTTGAAGATGGGAGAAATTTTGCATAGTTTCAGCTCTTAAAGAAATTCGAGGTGATTCATTGTTCACCACTTTTCTACTGATAAGTTTAATAACTTTTACGCGAAGAGTTTGGAAAAATATCAACAGTGCCAAGAACTTGTTCATGTAAAGTATAGGTGTTGTCAGTACCTCTTATCAAATAGAAAAATGATGATAACTACAAGTATACAGTTGCGATATAGTTTTAAAAGATATCGATCCCATAGGGAAGGACTAGTTCTAAAGATCAAATAGGGAAAAAGGATAAAGAAAATAATATGTATTGATATTTTTGGATAGGATGGTTAGAATGAAGAATGAGTAAATATAGGTATGAAAGATTAGAGAATCTAAATATATAGATTTTCCCTACGAAATAAGTATAGCAGAGAAAACATGCAAGTTCAGCAAAGATGTTATGATTCACTAAACTAATCTAACAGACTCATTTCAAAACACTCAGATGTTCAATGATTTGCCATAGAGCAACACATCAAATAACTTTTCTAAATCTAGCGTAAATGAAATAAGACAATAATATAAACCTAGACAACATCAATACTATGCTTAGTGGGTCACTCTCACATAGCCACATTTAGCAAGTTACCATTCCTAAAATGTTAGCTCACTAAATAGTGTTATATCACAGATCCAGTGATTATACAAGATATTGTTAACCTCGAAACTACTCTTAAAATTAACGCCAATGCATATAACTTGATTAACAAAAAAGACTTTGCACGAAATACTCATTATGATACATAGACATATCATAAACTTCAAAATAGAAAGTATAAGTAGAAAGCAAAGAAAAGTTGTAAGGTATGCAAGTGAAAGCTAAAGTTGATCAAACCGTATCCACTCTTTAATGGGAGTCATCAATTCTCGCAATTCCTGCGTCTGCTTTGAATTCGATCTCGGCTAGTACATAACCTCCGCATGATGCTATTCTTTATGAATATCGAACAAACGAATATTGAAGAATGAAAACTTTTATTGATAAGTGATTTGTAAGTACACTTCTGCTACAATCACTCGAGAATATAGAGAAATCTAGTGATCGAAACAAGGATTCGAATCACTTAAACATTTTCTCGTTAACACTTAAGAACGTAGCGACTCTATCTACACACACACACACACTATATCTCTCTCTCACTTTTTACACTCTATGCCACACTAATCCACTGCACTTCTTGAATGCATGAAATTAAAGAGGATTGGAACCCTATTTATAGAGTTTGAAGGGTTGCGTCTATGCAAACGAAGGATTATGTCCATTTGTGAAAGATTGCATCTCTTCATTGTGATTGGTTGAGAAGCTTTGATATAATCCTCAATGGATAAGCACCTATTCATGATTGGTTGACTCTAGATAGGCATCTGTTCGTTGGTAGTTGATAGCGGTTGATCATGCTTATCTGGCGGTTGTTAGTTAAAAAGATAATACCAGAAAACCGCCCATGTCGCGACCATGATACACATGTCATGACCATGAATCTTTGATTGGCATACTTCTGATTCTGAAGTAAACAAGTTGCGACCGCGAATGATTGTTGCGACCGTGAATTAAGTTTTACTCAGAATTCTTCTTGTAACTTCATCGATCTTCGACAGCTTCGATCTTAAGCCAAATCTTTAAGTTCCACGCATCTTTTTGCACCTTTATCACTCTTTTTTTATAGAATTCCACTTTTGATCATTTTACTCCCAAGATTTACCTAGTATTTGCATTTGCATAAAAAACAACTACATACCGCATGAAATCTTTTATATGAAGCATAAAAATGACTAAAACTATAGTGTTTATTGTATAAAATTAATGTGATAATAAGTGTAATTACACACTTATCATTCACCAAGTTTAAACATCTACTTCAGTCTTCTATTTATACTTGAAGCTTTGCGAAGTAGCCGTTGCAAACTTTTCATCCTTGCAGTTCTTCAATTTCTCTTCTCTTCATATCTTTGAATCTTCTCGTTGGAGACATATTCCAGGATGTTTAGAGATAGAAATTTTAAACGTTGAGGCATGAT
>CATIWQ010863320.1:0-38120 GCA_949673415.1 Euphorbia schlechtendalii | reverse complement strand
TATATATAAGATTTTTATATTTTAACATGTTTGACTTTTGAAATTAAATATAATAATTTATACTATGTCTTAAATAATTCAATTAGTGAAAGCAGTTATGCATAAGATTTATACACAATTATATAAGAAAAGTTAAGTTTATATATGTATTTAGTCTATAAAAAAATTTAAAAGAAATTAGTATGGGCCACAAATCGGGTTTGAAAATGACCACGTAAGCCTGACACAAACCAGCACGAAGTTTTAAAGTATAGGTTGGGCTAGGTTTGGGTTGATGCTTTTAATAAAAAAACCAATCTAAGTCCGCCCCAATGAACATGATTACATTAAGGTCAATTATATTTTTTAATTTGAACATGAAACTTTCTTGTTTAATTTCAATCGTATCCTTGTTTTTTTTAATATTTTTACAGCTAACCAATTATTTAAATTCAAACATGTCAATTGAAACCAATTGGGTGTTGTTGAACCCAAGTTAATAATACTTTACAGTATTTAAAACGTTTTGGAAATAACAAACTGTTTAGGATAGTAAAATTAATTGAGTACTAAGTAGACTCATAACTAAACAAGTTTACTTGTGTTTGTTTAAGGGAAAACAACTCAGTTTACTGAGTTTTTAATTAAGTTATAGCTTAGAGTAAGAAAAGCTGAGTTCAACTTAGTATTACATAGTTTATAAGATCTAGAATCAATGAAGCTGAGTTGCTTTTATTTATTAAAAGATGAGTTCTTTGACACTTAGAGAATATAATGACACATTAGCTTTTAATGTTTTCTGTGAGAGACAGATGATTTCTTTGATGCTTTCTAAGAAAAAAAGCACTGAAATTAAAGAAGATATTTCAAGTGGTCCTCACAACGAAAAGGTGTCAGTACGGAATGTTGGAGATTTCCTCGCTAAAGTCCAAGATAAAAGGGATATTCTAACATGCGTCTTTTCTCAATGTCTCTAAACAATTCTGCAATGTCAGCAATCAAACAAATCATAAATCCCAACGTTGCATCTCGTGCGCCTCTCTATCAAATGGAATTGCTTAAAGAAATGAGTTTTTGGCACATTCAGATTATCGGATTAATCTCGCGCTTCAACGTTTGAATTCTCTATCTCTAAACATCCTGGATTTGTTTCAAATAGCCAAATTCGAAAATTGAAGAGAAGAGAAATGGAAGAAAATATTAGGATGAAAAGTTTGCAATGGCTACTTCCAAGACCTTCAAGTATAAATAGAAGACTAAAGCAGATGTTCAAACTTGGTGAATCACCTTGAATTTCTTAAGAGCTGAAATACTATCAAACTGTTCATAGCATTCAGAAATTTCAAATCAAGCATTCTAAGCAAACGATAATCGTCTAATATGTTTGTAATAGAGAGAATCAAATCTTAGATTTAACATTGTAAAAGGATTAAACGATTCTTATAATTTAGAAATCCTTAGTTTGTAATTTTTATTCAAATATGAGTAACAGTTTAGGAAGGGTACCTAAATTGTGGTTTGAGAGGTAGTTAGAAAGGAAGGTACTTTTTATAATCGATTCTACCTGCTGTAAAGGCTTCTCCCCCTAAGGAAGGAAAGAAACACTAGTGGATTAAAGCTCGGAAAGGAATTTGAAGACTGGAGGTAGGCTTAGGGCCGAACCAGGATAAAATCTCAAGTGTTAAGTTTCTAACCTTTATCGTTTACCTTTATAGCCTCTTGCTCATTCATTATTCTCTCTATTTTTATCACTAAGATTGAAAAACAAATCCAAGCTGAGTAAAGTACTCAACAGCGAGTGAAGATAAACTAAGTTAGTGAAGCTGAGTAGTTTATAGTTTTTAGACCAGCACTCAGCATCGAGTTACTCAACACGCATCTAAAAACTGAACATGAAAAAAATTTTATAAACCTAAAAAGAACAACGTCACTACATTCACTCCCCTTTGCAATGTTATTTAAGCTGTATCGAACCAACAAGTGGTATTAGAGCAAGTACTCAATTGTAAAGATTCATCATCTTTGAGTTAAAGATCCCTATGACTTATAATAACTTCTATTCTAGCTTTATCCACAGTACACTCCTTAAAGAAAGAATAACGGTAACTAGGTCTCCTCTCTTCGATGGCCAACATTATGCGTTTTGGAAAATTCACATAAAAAAATCTTTATACAATTACAAATCATGCAAGCATGGCTAGCTATTGAGTTAGGACCCAGAATTCCCATGATTGTGTGGAATGGGGAAAGAGTCCCAGTTGATCTAGAAGACTATGATGACTTTGACCCAAGGCTTCTCAAAGAGAATGCAGTAGCCATCAACTACTTACATTGTGCACTAGATCTTACAAAGTTTAACAGGGTCTCGAACTAAGAGATAACGCAAGAAATATGGAGAAAGATGGAGATCACCTATGAGGGGACCAACAAGGTCAAGGAGTCCAAGATTAACCTCATGCTCAGAGAGTGTGAGCGGTTCCAGATGGGTACTAGTGAGGGTATTCAATCCATGAATGCCAGGTTGATGAATATCATTAATGAATTGAAAAGATTGGGCAAGGAGTTCACCGAAGAAGAGATGGTGAAGAAGATTCTCTGTGTTCTCACAGTTGAGTGGGATGCCAAGAAGAGCACAATGGAAGAGGCTCATGATCTTAAGACCTACAAGTATGATGAGTTGATAGGCACCTTACTAACTCAGGGAATGTTCTTGAGGAAATATAATCATGACTCCAAAAGGAGTAAGGGCAAGGAGAAATAGGGCAAAGCCATTGTCTTGAAAGCTGAATCAGACGAATCCACTAGTAATGATTTGGATGAGTAGATAACAATTCTGATGAGGCAATTCAAGTAGTTCATAAAAAAGGATGGGAAATTCCCTAAGAAGAAAATTTCCAATAAAACCAAGTCAATTTAGCACCGGCACGGAGCTAGGGAAGGACCAAGGAAGGAGCACAGTAAAGATATAAAATGCTTTGGTTGTGGCAAGAAGGGCAATATTTAGTCATCATGTCTTAAATCCAAAAAGGACATATTCAAAGAAGAGGTTTGCTAAGAAAAATGAGGCACTTGCTACCACTTGGAACGATTTAGATTAATCTTCATCATCTAACGAAGAGGCTACAAATTCCGCCAACCTCCGCTTGATGGTGTTTGAGAATGAAAGGGGCGAGAGCTCAGCAATACTTCCAAGAGCAACTCATCCGCTACTATCTCTGAAGTTGAGCGCAACAAAGGGAAAAACTCACAAGCTGAGGTACATTCTAAAATCCCTTTGTCAATAGAAGAATTCGCCCAAGTAATCTTTCATGTAATGGAGCTAACTAATAAGTCAATCAAAAACATCAAAGAGCTAGTGAGGAGAAGTGAAGATCAGGGAAGATATCATTGCATCCTTATCTCTTGATATCCGCTTCCTTCAAGAAAAAGATGAATATCATGAATGTCAAAACAACAAGCTCACTAAACAATTAGATGAGTTGACTATTGAGATAATAGCTTTAAAAGAGAAATGGGTTCCTCCTCCAGCCAATAGTCCATCTTTGAGTAACCAAACTCGTAATTCAAAGAGGAAGAATTCCTCTAAAAAGAAGAAAGCGAGCAAGCTCAAAGAAAAAATAGTGTATGGTTTTTGTGAAAAAGTTGGACATGCCACAGTTATGTGTAGGCATAAAATGGTTATTATGACGAGTAAGACTGGACTAATCTAAGCAATGCTAACAAAGGAGGACCTAGCTTAAAAGCATGGGTACCTAAGAAATTGTAATTATTTTACACGTGAGACTAAGATCCGCTGATGACATTGAAAATGTGGCATTTGGATAGTGGATGCTCTAGGAATATGACGGGATATGAAAGTTAGTTCATCTCATTAGAGCGTAAAAGAAATGGAAGTATCAATTTCGGAAATAACCAAAAAGGGAAGGTTTTTGGATGTGGCACTATCGGTGTTTCTCCTTCAATTGAAAAGATGTCTATGGTCAAAGGACTTAAGTTCAACTTGCTAAGCGTAACCCAGCTTCATGACAAAAGCAGGAAGTTTACATTCGACTCAACAAGTTGCTCATTTATTGATTGTAAGACTGACTTAACTATACTCTTTTCTCCTAGAATTAATAATGTGTATATGATTGATTTATCCCCGGGCTCCACTAATGTTTATCTTGTATCTAAGGAGGATAATTCGTGACTTTGGCACAGAAGGTTGGGTTATATAAATATGAACATTTTGTCCAAACTAGCCAAAAAGTAACTAGTTATGGGTTTACCCGGTATTAGCTTCGAGAAAGATAGAATTTGCTTAGCTTGCCAACTTGGTAAGCAAGTTGAAAAGTTGTTTGGATTGATAAACAACATAATAACTAAGAGACCGTTGGAGCTCCTCCACCTAGATCTATTTGGTCTTATTCAACCTATGAGCATGGGTAGAAAAAGAATCTCATTGGTGGTTGTGGATGACTTCACAAGATTCACTTGGGTAGTCTTGTTGAGTAGCAAAGATGAAACCTTTAAGTCTTTTATCAAACTCAGTAACCGAATGATGAATAAACAAGGAATTGAAATTAGTAGAATCCGTAGCAATCACTGATGTGGATTCGAGAACTTTCATTTCGAAGAATTCTGTTCAACGCATGGTATTGACCATAACTTTTCTACTCCTTATACTCTTCAACATAATGGGGTTGTAGAAAGGAAGAACATAACCATAGTTGAAATGGCTAGATCCATGCTGAGTGATAACAATCTACCAAAGTACTTTTGGGGAGAAGCTGTTAACATAACCTGTTATATCTTGAATCGGGTTTTAGTTGGCCCAATTCTTGAGAAAACACCATATGAGCTTTGGCGAGGGCGCAAGCTTGAGATTGTTTATCTCAAAGCATTTGGCTGCAGGTGCTTTATTCTAAACACCAAAGAGTAGCTAGGAAAGTTTGATCCAAGGCTGATTAAGGTATCTTTCTAGGTTACTCAACTAATAGCAGGACATATAGAATATATGTCAAAAAAACTGGCTTACTAGAGGAGTTTATGCATGTGGATTTCTATAAAACTAAAAATACAGATAGAAGACCATTTGATGAAGATGAATGAGTAAACCAACCAGAAAATCAACCTAGCATACCACTCTCTATGCTTCCCAACCCAGCACAAGAACTTGAAGCTAAGGAAGTTAAAGTTGACGAAGATCTTTCCATCAGTTTCAATGAAGAAGAAGATCAAGCTCAACCTCAACAATCCAATGCAGAGACTCCCGTTGTAGATCCGAGTCTTCTAAAAGAGATTATGACTCATCGCATTATTGATGATGTTCATAATCCTGTGACTACGCGAGGTCGGCTCAGTAGAATGATGAGCCATCCAGTATTCATCTCATTGATTGAACCCAAGAAGTTCGAAGATGTAGAAGGAGATTATTATTGGATAATCAAGATACAAGAGGAGCTGGATCAGTTCAAACGCAATGATGTTTGGGATCTAGTTCCAAAGCCTAAAGGAAAATCAATTATTGGCACCAAATGGGTTTTCAAGAACAAGTTTGACGAAGATGGCGTTGTTGTAAAATCAAGGCCAAGCTTGTTGCTCAAGGCTACAATCAGCAAGAAGGCATTGATTATGATGAAACCTATGCTCCTGTAACTCGACATGAAGCAATTAAGATCCCATGTGCTTTCGCATCTCATATGAACTTCAAATTATTTCAAATGGATGTAAAGAGTGCATTACTAAATGGCTTCATTCAAGAAGAAGTTTATGTGCACCAGCCTCCAAGCTTTGAAGATCCAAAGAATCTTGAGCATGTCTTCCAAGTGAAGAAAGCTCTCTACGGATTGAAGCAAGCTCCTAGAGCTTGGTATGAGAGGTTGACCAATTTCCCTATTATCAAAGGCTATGAAAGAGGGAAAGCAGATACGACTCTATTTATTCGATGAAAGAAAGAAGATGTGTTACTTGTCCAAATTTATGTGAACAATATCATTTTTGGAGCAACTGATGAGAAGTTGTGTGATTGCAAGGTTTTGACTATACTAATTTAGAGGGTTTATATTTGATGATGAAGCAAAAAACCTTATTCCTCACTTTTCTACCGATAAGTTAAAATTTTAAAATATGAACAGGTGTTGTCAATACCGCTTATCAAAATAGAAAAATGGTGACCACTGCAAGTATACAGTTTCGATGTAGTTTTAAAAGATATCGATCCCACGGGGAAGGAATTCGGTTCTTAAGACCAACTAGAGTTACAGAACAAAAGAAATAAGATAATTTGTATTAGAGGGTTAGATGGTTTGGATGATAGAATAATGAATAGACAGATGCATGAACAGACTAGAGAAAATGTAAAATTTATAGATATTTTCTAAGAACAAGTTTAGTAGAGAAAAACATGCAAAATCATCGAGAATATTTCGTACACTAAATAAATTCAACAAATACGGTTATAGATGCCCTAATATTTAATAATTAACCATAAAGCAATACATGAGATAACTTTTCTAAATCTAGGGTAAACGAATTATGACACTTATAAGAACCTGGATAACATTATTACTATGCTTAGTACAGGTTACTCTCACATAGCCATATTTAGCAAGTTACCATTCCAAAAATGTTGGCTCACCAAACAGCGTTATAATCACATATCTAGTGATTATATACAATCTTGTAAACCCCGAAATCACTCTTAAAGTTAACTTGAAAGCATATAACTTGATTAATACACGACATGCAAGATGAAATACTCATTATGACACATAGACATCATAAACTTCGAAATAGAAAGTATAAGTAGAAAACAAAGTAAATTTGTAAGGTATGCAAGTGAAAGCTAAAGTTGATCAAACCGTATCCACTCTTTAATGGGAGTCGTCAATTCCCGTAATTCTTGCGTCTACGATGAATTCGGTCCTAACTCATACAGAACCTCCTCTATGATGCTATTCTTTATGAATATCAAATAAAAGAATGTTGAAGAACAAAAAATTTTATTGATAAGTTCTTTGCAATTACACTCATACAATAAATGCTCGAATTTGTGTAGAAATATGGTGATCGAAATAAGAATCGAATCACTTATACATTTTTCTCGCTAAGACTTTGAACGTAGCGAAATCTAGATATTTTCACTCTCTATCTATACATGCATACTATCATTCAATGCTTACTACTCTCCATTCGCCATGCCACGAAATTGGTGTTATTTGAACCTTATTTATACAGTGTGAAGGGTTGCGTCTATCCAAACGAAGAGTCATGTCCATTGGCGAAGGGTTGTATCACTTCAATATGATTGGATGAAAAGATTCATCCTAATCCATAATGGAAAGGCACATTTTCATGATTGGTTGACTTCTAAAAGGTGTCTTTTCGGTTGGTAGTTGATGGCGGTTGATCATTGTTATCTAGCGGTCGGTAGTTGAAAAGAGATAACCAATAATTGTCATAAGTCACGACCGCGAATCATATATCGTGATCATGAATAATGATTTGTAACTTTCTTCTTATGAAGAGTAACAAGTCACGACCACGAATGGGTGTTACGATCGTGAACATGCTTTTCCTCATGTTTCTTTTTCGTAACTTTGCCAATCTTTGACAGCTTTGATCCTAAGCCAAATCCTTGTATTCCATGCATTATTTTACACCTTTTTCACTCCTTTTACATAGAATTCCATCTTTGATCATTTTACTCCCAAGATTTACCTAGTTTCTGCATTTGCATAAAAAACAACTACATGCCACGTGAAATCTTTTATATGAAGTATAAAATGAAATAAAACCATATCGTTTTATGATTGAAAATGTCATGATAATAAGTGTAATTATACACTTATCACACCCCCACACTTAACTTTTGCCTTGTCCTCAAGGTAAACACAATATAAGTGTATAAAGTAGTATTCAAGTTCGTACCTCATTTGGCGAAAGACTATCGTTGTGAGTACCACATTCCCACATTGCATAAAATTCAAGTAAAAATTTGAAATTTCCCATAAATTAGTAATGTATAATTTATATAGTTCAATTGCATACCTTTGCTCTTAATGGAGGGTCAACAGAATTGCGTCTTCATATAAGTGTCATATGCTTACTCGAATATCTCCTTCTCTCAAGTATAGTATAAAGTATAAAGGACAAAAGGCGCACACTTTGGAAATTTTGATCTCAAGGCCTTTTTAGGTAACCTAGGATGATAAAAACATTCTTATTGGTTGCATTTTATGCTCCATACCACTCTCCCCTTTTTTTAGTGGTTTCATTTTATGCTCCATACCACTTTCTCTCTTTTTTTTTCTTTTAAGCATATGTTTTTGAAGTATAGGTTTGTACTTTGCACCCATTTTTTGTGCTATGCTACTTTTCTTTTTCACTCATTGAATGGTTGCAGTTTTTGCTCCGTACCATTCCTCACCTTTTGCATAACTCATTGGTTATCCTCTCTTTCTTTTGATTTTTCTCTCTTAATACTCTCATCCGTTATTGATCACTTTCAAAGTATTATGGCTATAGTTTCCCGACACTTTAAACCCACTCAATACTTATAGAACGTATTCGAGAATAGCATATAAAACTCATAGTAAGAACACTACTAGATTTTACTCCACTTAAAACTTATCGGTAGCATTAAACTAAAACTATATAACTTATACTAATTCATGTTGCATTGAAATATATATCGAAACTTACTTGGAATGTTTCTTTTAATTGTTACTCATAACTCATCCTTGCCAAATGTTAAATGTTGTGCTATGAAGCGCTCACACTTTCAACGTGCGCTCAAACTCGAAACAAAAATTTTGTTCGAAATTTGCACTAATATCAAACTTGTAATACCTAACACTCACAATAACCTTGGAACATATGTTAGTATAGTATAGGTATGGATAATGTATAAATAACAAAAAATCAAGAAAATTTTCATTCTTCAATTTTTGATTTTATTCGATTTTTTTGGATTTTTGAGATTTTTACAAATGTCCCCCCCCCCCCCACACTAAAGAGCACAATATCCTCATTGTGGAAGACTTTATTGAAAATGAAAAACTAAACTAATCACACACAAATGAAAAGAAAATAAAATAAAAGAAAGAAATTGAACACGTTTTAATTATCCGAACTTGAATCTAGAAGACTTGGTGAGATATCCAAATTCTTCATTCTGAAGTATGCATTCAACTTGCGATTCAAAGAAATGTTAGATTTTGTTCGTTGATGAACATCTTGCTGTATGGAGGCTATATCAATGCATGCTTGATCGACATCTACGACAAACTTTCCTCTCCAAGTTTCATGTGTACTCCCGGAGGCCTGTCTTGATCCACTACTTCTGATTTGAACCTCTTCAATATCTTCATCATGTTGGTTTTCATGAGAAGTAGATCCATCTGTCGGTCTTAGCTTCCTTACCCTTACCCCATACGGTAGAAACGTAAATCTTCCTTCTTCTTCTTTGACCAATCCTGCTCTCTTCATATATACTCCTCCCATAAAGTTAAATTTCTCTGACTATATTGATATAGTAGTTGGTTCTTCGCATGCAAAATAATCCCGCAAATCGTATTTACAACTCCAACTCTAGCCTTTTTATGTATAGTCAGACTAGTGATGGACTCCAACATATACATCAGAAACTTTGGTTGTAATTGCAAAACCGCGCACTCCAATATTACCAAGTCTTTCATCGACACTTTAGTAGTTTCATGTCGGAAGAAAAGACTTTGAGAAATAAGCTTGTGAAGGTGGAGAAGGCTATTACTCCGAATGTTTTTGCTGGATGAGTTTTTGACATCGTACCAATCCAAATCCATTAATTCAGTCCAAACATCCGTTAAATCATAATCTTCTTCCTTTTCAATCTCTTCATAAGTTTCTCCTAAACTAAACCACTTAATCAGATCCATTAAAGTAAACTTATACTCCTCCCCTCCATTCCTGAATTTCCTCTTCAAAAAGTTCCCATCCTCCGTAACAGTAACCAAAAACTCGAGGACCCATCCCTTGATAAACTGAAAATGCATATTCACAAATTTCTCCAATCCAAATAGCAAAAAATACTATTCTACTTCAGCATGAATCCCAGCATCAATAGCAAAAGTAGGATCGTAGTAAAGTGTATCTTGGAAATCAAAGTTCTTCATTCTCAAGTATCCTTCAACTTCTTCTTCACTATAAATTGGAAAAGGGCATCCATACTTATTTTGTTGGTTGACCAATTTGTTCTTTCCTTTAGTTGTTGCAGATTTCTTGGGAGCCATTGAATTCAAGGAAGAAAGATTTGTGTTTGATTTAGAAAAATAGAGAAAACTTGTTTGTAAGAGATTATAATTGTGTCAAAGAGTGATTGATTTGTGAAAAACACTTAGAAAGTAGTTATATATATAGGAAATTGGGTAATTATGGCTGTTTCAACGGATATATTTGATTTATAACCATTAATAAATAGAGCCGTTACAATAATAACTGCTGTGAAATCGCACCAGTCGCGATCGTGAAAGACAATCGGGATCGTGACTTTCTCCATACAGAAAATGAAAGTTTTGACAACTTAATTCACGAATGAGATATAGGTCATGGTCGCGATATGTTTACAATCCAAAACATTTTTCACTATTCTTTTAGTTTAAAACAACACTAACTTAAAAACACACAAAAACAAAATAAAAATAAAAATATACTACTATTTATTTATTGGAAAAGATAAGAGATTTAAGTGCCAATGGAGTTTCCCAACTCCTTGACTTCTTTGTCTCTTATTTATCCATTTTCTTCTCTTACCGAATCGTTCTATTTTTGATTCAAAAGATGCCAAACTTTCTCTCGAACTACACGTACTTGGTATGCACATGCTAGAAAGAAAACTCAATGAATAAGCAAGAAAAATATGTTAATAACAAATTACAAATACTAAAAACTAAAAATAAAAATAAATCTAATCGACATATAATATAAATATAATTACCCGTTCTCCGGTAATTCGATCTCTAGAACGCACTTGCCTTCCCTGCAACGGTGCTAAAAACTTAATCACACTTGCCTTGTCTGCCCAGGCAACGGCTTTAAAAACTTTATCGCAAGGTTTTGGCTATACTAATTTAGAGGCTTATAATTGGTGATGAAGCCAAAAACCTTGTTCCCCACTTTTCTACCGATAAGTTAAAAGTTCAAAATATGAATAGGTGTTGTCAATACCGCTTATCAAAATAGAAAAATGGTGACCACTACAAGTATATAGTATCGATGTAGTTTTAAAAGATATCGATCTCACAGGGAAGGAATTCGGTTCTTAAGACCAATTAGAGTTACGGAATGAAATAAGATAATTTGTATTGGAGGGTTGGATGGTTTGGATGATAGAAAGATGCATGAACAAACTAGAGAAAATGTAAAATAGATAGATATTTTCTAAGAATAAGTTTAGTAGAGAAAAACATGCAAAATCAACAAGAATATTTCGTACACTAAATAACTACCATAATATTTAATAATTCACCGCAGAGTAACACATGAGATAACTTTTCTAAATCTAGTGTAAACGAATTATGACACTTATAAGAACCTGGATAACAATATTACTATACTTAGTACGAGTCGCTCTCACATAGCCATATTTAGCAAGTTACCATTCCAAAAATGTTGGCTCACTAAACAGCGTTATAATCACAGATCCAGTGGTTATATACAATCTTGTTAACCCCAAAATCACTCTTAAAGTTAACTCGAAAGCATATAACTTGATTAATACAAGAGACGCAAGATGAAATACTCATTATGACACATAGACATATATCATAAACTTCGAAATAGAAAGTATAAGTAGAAAACAAAATAAAGTTGTAAGGTATTTAAGTGAAAGCTAAAGTTGATCAAACCGTGTCCACTCTTTAATGGGAGTCGTCAATTCCCGCAATTCCTGCGTCTACCTTGAATTCGGTCTCGACTAATACAGAACCTCCACTAGGATGCTATTCTCTATGAATATCAAACAAAAGAATGTTGAAGAACAAAAAGTTTTATTGGTAAGTGCTTTGCAATTACACTCATACAATAAATGCTCGAATTTGTGTAGAAATATAATGATCGAAGTAAGAATCGAATCACTTATTCATTTTTCTCGCTAAGACTTTGAACGTAGCGAAATCTAGATATTTTCACTCTCTATCTATACACGCATACTATCATTCAATGCCTACTACTCTCCATTCACCATGCCATGAAATTGGTGTGATTTGAACCCTATTTATAGAGTGTGAAGGTTTGCGTCTATCCAAACGAAGAATCGTGTCCATTGGTGAAGGGTTGCATCACTTCAATATGATTGGATGCAAAGATTCATCCTCATCCATAATGGAAAGTCACCTTTTCATGATTGGTTGACTTCTAAAAGATGTCTTTTCGGTTGGTAGTTGATGGCGGTTGATAGTTGTTATCTGGCGGTTGGTAGTTGAAAAGAGATAACCAATAACCATCACAAGTCGCGATCACGAATCATATGTCACGATCGTGAATAATGATTTGTAACTTTCTTCTAACGAAGAGTAATAAGTCACGATCGTTAATGGGTGTCACGATCGTGAACATGCTTTTCCTCATGTTTCTTCTTTGCAACTTTACCAATCTTTGACAGTTCGATCCTAAACCAAATTTTTGTATTCCATGCATCTTTTTGCACCGTTTTCACTCTTTTTACATAGAATTCCATCTTTAATCATTTTACTCCCAAGATTTACCTAGTTTCTGCATTTGCATAAAAAAACAACTACATACTACATGAAATCTTTTATATGAAGTATAAATTAAAACAAAACCATATCATTTTATGATTGAAAATGTCATGAAAATAAGTGTAATTATACACTTATCATTGTGCAAGGAGTTCAACAAGGAAATGATGAGCAAATTCGAAATGTTAATAATGGGAGAGATCAACTTTTTCCTTAAACTTCAAATCAAGCAAAGAGAAGATGAAATCTTCATCAGTAAAGCAAAGTATGCCAAAGAAGTCTTGATAAAGTTTGATATGGAGCATTCAAAGCAAATGTCTACTCCCATGACCACTAATACTATATTGTGTAAGGATGAAGCCGGTAAGCCTGTGGATAGCAAGTTCTACAAAGATATTATTGGTTCTCTCCTCTACCTAACGGCTAGTAGGCCTGATATTCAAAATTCTTTTTGCTATTACTATAAAACTGACCCCAAAGAATCTCACTTAGCTATTATTAAGAGAATTCTTTGAAACTTGTAAGGTTCTGTTGATGCAGGTTTGTGGTATCCCAACAGCTCACATTTCACTCCTAGAGGATTCACAGATGCTAATTATAGAAGAGACAAGCTCAACAGGGAAAGCACCATAAGAGGATGTCATTTCCTTGGAGAATGTCTTGTCTCTTGGTATAGTAAGAAGCAAATTTCTATTGTACTGAGTATAGCTAAAGCTGAGTACATGGTGGTAGGAACTTACGTAACACAACTACTATGGATTAAGCAACAACTTGAGGATTATGGTATAAAGTCAAAATGCCTTGAAGTTATGTGTAATAACAAAAGCGAAATTGACCTATCTAAGAATCCAGTTTAACATGGCAGGATGAAGAATGTCAATATAAGAAATCACTTCATAAGGGATCATGTGCTAAGGGGAGATGTCAAGTTAGAGTATGTTCCTTCAGAAGAACAGCGTGCTGATATATTCATCAAACTTTGGCCAAGGCACAATTCAATGTTCTAATGTAGCTTATTGGAATGGTGAACCTCATGTGAAGAAATTTCATGAATTTTGGCTAAGTGTTGAAAATCAAGCCTCAACTCAGCCGAACGAGGTAACAAGTATTTAACAATGTCTAAATTTTAAAGTAACGATGTGAGATTCAGTTTCGCGAGTAAAAACTCAAAAACCACTTTATCCAAATGATGTTTTTGAATTGGAACCGTCTGAAATCAAAACTCACAATTTTACTATGTCGGTTAAATTATTGTTAATCTCAGCGTTCATTTTCATCTTGTGTTGTGAGAGCGCCACATATTCTCTACAAGTTGAAGAGGTCTATAAAAGCTATAGTTTGCCGAAGAGAGAGGTTGCTTGCAATTTTGAAATCTCAATCGTTTCTCCAAAAAGAACCCTAATTTTTCTCATCTCCTCTCAATTGAAATGACTCACACAAGAAAAACCTTGAAGCGTTAAGGAGTCTCTAAGAAGAATATGTTTGTGCACATCGATAAAACCACTGAAAGGATCATTTTCCCTCATGGAACTGTCTTCACAAAGATTGATTAGCCAGAGAATCAGGAATTTGGTCATGTGTTTGAAGTCAACTATGAAGGGCTTTTGAACAATAAGTTCCTTCACAAAGTCATTAAATAGCAGAATCTTAGCCAATTCTTGCTACTAAAAAGACTAGCCATCAAAAGCTTGATCTAAAGCTTTTATGGGAATTTGTATTCCATCCAGGGGTACAATGATGTGTTGATGGTGGAGATCAACAACACCTCTCACTTTATCTGTGCAGAGATGGTGGGAAGTCTTCTCAACATGCCACTAAAGGGCACTTTGTTGAGAAGAACTGACGATGAGGAGCTTGTTGTTATCCCTAAAGATTGGGAATTCATGACAGATTATAGATCTGGAGAAATTGCTGCCTCTATGATGAGTTAGGAAGTAAGAGCTTGCCATTAGCTTCTTGTGAAGATGATTTTTCCCAAGACAGGATCTCTCAACAGATGCACCTACTTTGAGAGGTGTGTGGTTTACCATATGGTATAGGTTAAGCAACTCAACTAGCAGGTGTTGATCCCTTCATCACCTGACTAAAGTTACTACCATCTACCGTTACGGTCACCTCATCACTGCTTTTATGAAGGGTGTGAGGTTGGATGTCTCATCCTTTGTGGATGGACCTGGCGAGATGGTGATTTTACTGAAGAGAAGGCTGGACATGAGCCACTTCAGCAAGCTAAAGAATAAGCAGGTTTACACCTATTACACAAAGGCTCAAGACCTCAAGCCGAAGAAGGCTAAGGTGGAACCCATTATGTTTTCAAAGCTATGTTGAAGGAAGATGAGGATGCCTTCAAGGTAGACTTTGAAGACTTTAGTGAGGGAACAGCAAATGATGTTCCACTATCAGCTTAGTTGGAGCAAATTTCAACTACCTTTGCTCCAACCTCTCCAAAAGCAAAGGTTGGATCTTAATGAGTTCGTGAAATCCCAACAAAAACAAGGGCAAGAGATGCGCCTGCCCAACCTCAAGTCAGGCAAAGGAACAAAATGAAGCTCAAGACTCGCACTCGAAGGGAGGCTGAGGTGAAACAAAAGGATGAAGGGGAAGAAGATGCTAAGAAAGAAGAGGAAACTCTACGCCAAAAGAAGCGTAAGTTGGAAGTCACTAAAGATGATGTGGGATAAGGGAGCTCTAAGAAAGGCAAAGTAAACCCTGAAACCATTAGACTTGGTGCTGCCGCTTATGTTGAGGATATTATCACTAAGGTAAAAAGCACCCAATGCAAGCGCTTTGCCACTACTCACCCCACCAAGAAGAATGTTCAAGTGGTGAGTAGCGATGAGGATACTGGTGATGAAGTGGAGATCATCAATTAGGAAGAATTTGCTATTCTTTATTATAGCATTCCTAACCCAATTCACACTCAGCCTGAGTTACTTCCAACTCATATTGGGTTACTTGAGGCTGACCCATCCTTGGTTCAAACAACCAACCCCCAGGTACCTTTAAATCCTACCCCTACTTCTCTTTTAAATCCTAAAATCCCTTGACCTGTAAAATTCTCAAATTCCTAGTTTTTCTATAAATTCTCCTCCTCATATACCAGAAACTGTAAATTCCCCAATTTATACCTCTTCTTCACCAAACCACTCTCAGCAAACTACCACCCCTTCTTCACCTCCTCTAAAACATAAACAACTATTATTCCTTCTCCTGTAAAATCAAAACCAACCCCCTCTTCTTCAAATGTACAAAATATCCCTAAACCTACCTTTTCTTCAAACTCATTCTCTACCCCTTCAATCCCTCAGATTGGAAAAGTTACTGAAGATGAGAACTATGCTCGACAAGGAAAAATAAGTGAGGATGTTGCTAAGGTAAATTTTATAATCGATGAAGCAACTCCCTCCAGCAAAAAGTCAATCCAAGAGGATTTGGCTGATTCAGCCATCTTGGCTCATGTTAGGGAGTTGGCAAGGAAGCGATTCCCAACTCTCAAAACTGATACCGAGTTGGATGGAGAAATAAGCCACGTGATACTATCTTAAAAATTGATGGACTTGTTTGCAAAATCCAAGGCTAAGCTACCAAGTTTGATGTGCACTCCAATATTCCCGTTGAATAAGCTTACTTCAGAGAGTTTGAGAAGATTAAAGGAAGCATGTATGCCATCCTAATCATTTAGCAAAAGAAAGTGCAAAAAGCCTTGTGGACAAGATGGTGTTGTTCTTAACTGGACTCTCTAATTCTGTAACTCAATGTAGCTATCTCCTCTATCCACACGTCTACTATTATTACTAACATAATAGTAAGAAAGATGAAGGGTAGTATAGATACTGCTGTAGAATAGTTGAGTAGCTTAAATGCCACACTAATAACTTAAGCTATGTAGTTTAACAAGTTTGGCGAAGAGTAGGCCCAAATAAAGAGGAGCACTAACTCAAAGATTAGTGATCTATACAAGGAAGTTGCAGTCACTAAAGATCTGGGTCACAACATGTGCAAGCTGATGGAGAGTATGTCCAAGGTGGTGGTAAGCTATGATAAGAAAGTTGATAGGGTGATCAAGACCGTTGATGAAACTGCAAAGAAAGTGGAGAAGCCTGTGTGAACCTAGATGCGCTTGAAGAGAAATTTGACTCAGCCTACAAGCTTAAAAATGATAACACTAATGATGCAATGAGAAGGCATAGAAAGCTCTTCTCAAAGCAATGGGCAAGCTATTTCCAGTGCCAACTAAGTCCCTCGACCAAGAAAATGGTCTCTCTATGCATAAAAATCTGAATATCTTAAAGGATCATCTCTTTGATATGTAGAAGAATGTAGAATAGTTGGTCACCACCGGGATGTATGACATTAAGGACATTGAATTCACTGCTAAAACTATGGATAACCATGGCCCTCAGATCATTGATATGAAAGCCAAGCTGAAGATCACACTTTTTGCATTTGACTTTAGAAGTCTCTTACAATGCTTTCAACAGTTTTCCTGCCAAGGATTTTATCAGATTGCTCATCTCACCCTATGTCATCATTTGCTTTTAGAGGAACTTAATGATCAAGACATCCTATTGCAAAAAGGGAAAGAGCAACTAGAGTAAGAGATATCTCCAACTATCAAGGGCAAGCAAAAGGACTTCTAAGCTGTTCTTGACTCCTTTAATCTATGCCTGGAACAACTTATTAAGGTCCAGGTAATAAAGGGGGAGAAAGTAGTGGACGATGCGTAGAGGATTACTCAACAATATTGTCATTCTCTTTCGCAAAGGCCTCTACGTTCTCAACCTCAACAACAACAACATCAACAACACCATCAAAGCAGCTATCCTAAAGGTGGCAGACCATCCTCTTCTCAATTTCGTATATAGCTATAGAATAGGAAAACTTGTAATAGGCTAAAATGTAATCACTTAGTGTAGAACACAATTTGGGTGATGCCTAAGTTTTTTTTGTTATCAATGAAGTTTTAAGTTTGTACTATTCAAAAGTTAATAGCTTCTTAACTTAATTTATCTGCTATGCTATTTCTGCTTATAAACTATTGCAGGAGTTAATGAAAAGACCAACCTCAAAGAAAAACTGAAGTAAGACAAAGTCCCAAAATTCGAAGAATTTCCTCCAAGTATGGGGGACTTAAGCTGATTGAATAGAATCCACTCAATATGGGAGAGTCTATACTGACTAAGGAGTTCACTCGGCATGAGGGAGTCTTACATTATCTACCATGTATTTTTTATATCTTTAAATTATTTATTCAATTAATCTCTTCTACTACCTTGTTTGTTATGTATTCCAAAATGGTGGAGATTGTTGAATCTAAGTTAATAGTTCTTCATAGTACTTAAAACGTTTTGGAAATAAAAAACTGTCCAGGATAGTGAAAATAATTGAGTACTAAGTACACTCTTAATTGAACAAGTTTGAGTTTGTTTAAGGGAAAACAACTTAGTTTATTGAGTTTTTAATTAAGTTATGGCTAAGAGTAAGAAAAGCTGAGTTCATCTTAGTATTAAATAGTTTACAAGATATAGACTCAACGAAGCTGAGTAGCTTTTATTTACTAGAAGCTGAGTAGCTTTTATTTCCAAAAGCTGAGTTCTTTGACACTTAAAGAATATAATGACATATTTTGCTTTTAATGTTGTCTATGAGAAACAGAATATTCCTTTAATGCTTTTCAAGAGAAAAAGCACTAAAATTAATGAAGATATTTCAAGTGGTTCTCACAACATAAAGGTGTCAATACGGAATGTTGGAGATTCCTTGCTAAAGTTCAAGACAAAAGGGATCTTTTGGCATGTGCCGTTTTTCAATATCTTTGTGCAACTCTGCAACATCAATAATAAAATAAAACACAAATCTCCACATTGCATCTCGTGCGCCTCTCTATCAAATGAAATTTCTTGAAGAAACGAGTTTTTGACACATTCAGATTAATGGATTAATCTCACGCTTCAACGTTCAAATTCTCTCTCTAAACATCCTGAATTTGTTTCAAATGGGCAAATTCGAAAGATATGAAAAGAGAAATTGAAGAAAATGTCAGGACGAAAAGTTTGCAACGGCTACTTCTAAGACCTTCGAGTATAAATAGAAGACTGAAGCAGACATTCAAACTTGGTGAATCACCTTGAATTTCTTAATAGCTGAAATACTGTCAAATTATTCCCCTAAATCAAGCATTCTAAGCAAACACAAATCGTCTAATCTGTATGTAATAAAGAGAATCAAATCTTAGATTTAACATTGTAAAAGGATTCAACGATTCTTATAAGTTGAAATCCTTAGTTCGTAAATTCTATTCAAATTTGAGTGATAGTTTAGGAAGGGTACCAAATTGTGGTTTGAGAGGTAGTTAGAAAGGAATGTACTTTTTGTAATCGATTCTACTCGCTATAAAGACTTCTCCGCCTAAGGAAGGAAAGAAACACTAGTGGATTAAAGCTCGGAAAGGAATCCGGGGACTGGACGTAGGCTCGGGGCCCAACCAAGATAAAATCTCAGGTGTTAAGTTTCTAACCTTTATTATTTACCTTTATAGCGTCTTTCTCATTCATAATTTTTTTTGTTTTTATTGCTAAGCTTAAAAATCCAATCCAAGCTGAGTAAAGTACTCAATAACGATTGAAGATAAACTAAATTAGCGAAGTTGAGTAATTTATAATTTTTAAATCTGCACTCAGCATTGAGTTACTCATCACGCATCTAAAAACTGAACTTGGTAAATAATTTTATAAACCTAAAGAGAACCAAGTACCTGCATTCACCCCTTTACTATGTTATTTAAGCTGTATCGGACCAACAAGTGTAACTCAATTGGTACATATTTCAAAGTGAAAATGGAAGATCTTGGATTCGATGTCCAACCTCTTCATTAATCTAATTTCTTAAAAAAACATGTCAATTGATCTAAGTTTTTCTCTTCATGTCTAGTTGCCAAATTAACGGGCCTTACTAAAAGGATAATCCTAAAAATCACCAGCGTTTTCCTAAAAACCGTCCAATCTTTTTCCTTTGTTGACAATTTTGCTCTCTTATAAAATTTGAATCTTTTCCCTTTCAACCTTTCATTTTCTTTCTCAACCTTTCATCTTTTTCCTCAAGCTTTCAACTTCTTTCAAAAATCTCAACTTCCAAGCCATTCAAATCTCAATCTTTCAACAAAATCAACACAAAAATCATTTAAAAGCAACATATGATGAAGAAAACCCATCAATTTGATATCGGGTAAGCTTTTGTTCGCAAAATTCTATGAAAAATGAACTTAGAACCCTAATTCTCAAATTCTCACTTCCAAATATCTCAAACCTTAATCATTCAACAAAATTAACACTAAAATCATGTGAAAGCAACATAGTAAGAAAGAAAACCCATAAATCGTTCTCGGTTAAGGTTTTATTTCGCAAATTACATGAAAAAATATTGTTTTACAGAATAATGCGATAAAATTTACAAGAGCGACCACTGTGTGTTTTTCATTTTATAATAAATTCACAAATTGCAAGATAATCTCATTTTAACTTATTTCTAACCAGAATTGATTACCATTTAAACACATATCACTCCAAAACTAGTGTAAATATGTGAATACAAGTAGTTGACAGATTGTGACAAACAGAATCAACCATTTTGTGGTACTTGTATGAGAATGAGAACCGATTTTACTTTCATTGTTAGTCACTATATTGCAAGATAACCTCATTTTAACTTATTCCAACTAGAAAAGATTACCATTTAAACACATATCTCTCCAAGCTAGTGTAAATATGTTAATACAGTTAGTTTACAGGTTGTGATAGATGGAATCTACCATTTTGTGGTACTTGTATATGAATGAGAACTACTTTCATTGGTAGTCACCATATTGCAAGATAATCTCATTTCAACTTATTTCCAACTAAAAATTGCTATCACTTAAACACATGTAACTCAAAGATGGTGCAGATATGTGAACACAATTAGTTAACATATTGTGACATACAAAATCAACCATTTTGTGGTACTTGTATGAGAATAGGAACTTGTATAATTTTCTTAAAATACTTTATTTCAAATTAATAGATGTTATCTTTAATTTTATTGTATTTGCGTTACATAAATTACAATTAAGTTAGTGAATTTATTATCAAAACAGAAAAAATACATATTTATCGCTTTTGTAGATCTTTGTCGCTTCTGTAGATCAGTGCGACAAAAATTTATAGAAGGGACAAAGATTTACAAAAGCGATAAATATGTATTTTTTCATTTTGATAATAAATTCACTAAATTAATTGTAATTTATGCAACACAAATACAATAAAATTAAAGATAACATCTATTAATTTGAAATAAAGTATTTTAAGAAAATTTTACAAGTTCCCCTTCACATACAAGTATCATAAAATGGTTGATTATGTTTGTCATAATTTGTTAAATGATTGTGTTCACATATTTACACCAACTTAGAGTGATATGTGTTTAAATGGCAGTCAATTATGGTTGAAAATAAGTTTAAATGGGGTTATCTTGTAGTATAGTGACTACCAATGAAAGTTAAATCATTTTTCATTCACATAAAAGTAACACAAAATGGTTGATTTTGCATGTCACAATATGTTAACTAATTGTGTTCACATATTTAAACCATCTTTGAGTGACATGTGTTTGAATAGTAGCAATTTTTAGTTAAGAATAAGTTGAAATGAGGTTATCTTGCAATATAGTGACTACCAATGAAAGTAAAATCGATTCTCATTCACATATAAGTACCACAAAATGGTTGATTCAGTCTGTCACAACCTGTCAACTAACTGTTTTCACATATATACACTAGCTTGGAGTGATATGTGTTTAAATGGTAACCATTTCTGGTTGGAAATAAGTTAAAATGAGGTTATCCTGCAATATAGTGACTAATAATGAAAGTAAAATTGATTCTCATTCACATACAAATACCACAAAATGGTTGATTCCGTCTGCCACAACCTGTTAACTGATTGTATTCATATATTTACACTAGCTTGGAGTGATATGTGTTTAAATAGTAATTATTTCTGGTTGGTAATAAGTTAAAATGAGATTATCTTGCAATTTGTGAATTTATTATGAAATGAAAAATAAACGGTGGTCGCTCTTGTACATTTGGTCACATTATTCTGTCAAATAATATTTTTTTCATTTAATTTGTGAAATAAAATCTTAACCAAGAACGATTTGTGAGTTTTTTTTCTTACTATGTTGCTTTCACATGATTTTGATTTTGTTAAAAGATTAAGGTTTGAGATATTTGAAAATGAGATTTTGAGAATTAAGGTTTTAAGTTCGTTTTTCATAGAATTTGTGAAATAAAAACTTACCGGATATCAAATTGATGAGTTTTCCTTCAACATATGTTGCTCTTAAATGATTTTGTATTGATTTTGTTGAAAGATTGAGATTTGAATGACTTAGAGGTGGAGATTTTTTGAAAGAAGTTAAGAGTTTAGAAAGAAGATAAAAGATTGGGAAAGAAAATGAAAAGTTGAAAAGGAAAAATTTCAATTTTTATAAAAAGCAAAATAATAAAAGTGTGACGACATTTAGGAAAACGGCTGCGGTTTTCAGGAACCGACTACTAAAAAGATGCTAAAAATTGAACCACTGTGGTCGAACCTAATTTTTCAACCCAATCGAGTCGGTCCTTCATGTTTTAACACTCACTCCAACGTCCACTCTGAATAGTGAAGGGAGGCGCTTCAGTTGAAGAATTTGAAGCCCGCCTGAAATCTTTCGCAAAAATGGCTCAAAACGTCGTTCTCATGGTATCCGTTGCTTTCGATTATGTGTTTTTCCTTTTTTCTATCACTATCGTCCATGTTGTGCTCGGGTTTTACATCTCTCTTCTTTTTACAGGTTGCGGAAAAACCTAGCATCGCTACTTCTATTGCTTCTGCTCTCTCCCATGGCCGCGTACTGTCTCTTCTTTATCTCTTTTCGATTATCTTTCCCCTTTGAGTGCTTACTATTTTCATTCTGATAACTTTTGTAGCCAATTTTATTTATTTTGGGATTTTTATGTTAGGCGTTCTAAAGAAAACTGCTTTGTTTCTATCTTTGATTGACATTATTGTTCATGTTTAGGCTGCATTAATGAGAATATCATGCGCTGCAATGCATAATAAAGTTCAGTGACTCAGTTTTGTTTTATCAACCCAAAGTTCAATTACAGTGTCTTGAATTCCGTTTCTAGGTTAGAATCATGTGTATCCTTGTTTTGGTTAGTCATGAATGTTTGATGTGTAAGTTTTATTCATAGTTTAGTAGAAGTATCTATTTGTATTCTTGGTTCAAACAAGTTGATTATTTTTGGGAGATATCTCTTTGTTAGAGGCACATTTTGCGTTGCAAGTTTGTTTCAAGTTTTGAAGTTTATTTCCCTGTCTGTTAAAATTTTTTGTCAACTTACAATAGACTAAGGATTTGAACTGCTTACTGCTATGGTCATTGAGACTCATAATCTTTTGCTACAGAGCATAGCGTTCTCTTTCCTCCTCAGCAATAATATTAAAAATGCTGATGAACAATAGAATAAAATAAGACATCTTTGATCGTACTATATATCTTTTATTTTTGCCAACATTTTCAAATGTCTTGGTAGTTGTTTTAGCTAACAAATGTTTCGATGTCTGTAGAAATTTAGAAGCATTAATAGCTAAGAGAGTAATGACCAGTTTGAGATTGCTTTCCCAAACCCCAAAAGCTGATGTCCTGAAAAACTCCTCTCACTAGCTATACGCGAGACAACTGCTTTTGGGCATGGGAAGCAAAATGAAATTAGCCTAAGAACTCTGCATTTTTTAGTTGGGCTCATATATTTTTTGAGGTGTCAAAACTGGTAACTTAGTCAGCAAGGAGATTGAATTGCAGAATAGTTGCATGCTTCTGCCTCTATTAATCGCTCTATAATTGGATTGTCATAGTCTAACATTATGAGTTACCATATAAAAGCATGGTTGCTAGCTTATTTGGCAACAACTGTTGCTCCATATATGGTGCAGTCATACAGCTTAAGAAAAATGATATAAACTCAATTTGGTACAGGAAATCAACAACCAAGACAGATAATTCCTCTTGTATTGATTTCTTTACATTAACTAGGGAATGTGTCTGGAGGTGACACAATTTCAAACTATGTCTTGCTTAGAAAGTTGAATTGCAGATTATTACTTCAGGAATTCATATCTCCCTTACTCAGCGAGCTTTAAGCTCAAAGTTAAATCGTGTAAAATGTAAATTTATGAGTTACCATATGACAGGATGAAAGCTTATTGGAAAACCAACTGACACTGTACAAATGATGCATCTTAAGTTATAAACTAGTGATTGTGAACAAGATTCTGGGTACTTGATCTACATCAATGTTTATTTTGACCAGAGTACTTCACGATAGAGATGTCTATATTATTTTTGGTACTCTTAATTTTGTGTTACCCTGATTTTTTATGGCAATGGCATGTTAATCGCTATCCGTCATATGTATGTTTTTCAATCATATCATTAACTACCAAATAATGCTGCATGCTACAGATGTCCACTAGGAAGGGTAGTACAGAGGTGCACGAATTTCAAGGGACCTTTCACGGATCTGAAGCATACTATAAAGTTACATCAGTAATTGGGCATGTTTTCAGGTCCTTCCTCTACATAATGCAGCATTTATATTGAAGTGTTGCATATATGGCATTCTTTGTGTCTTAACTTCTAAATTCAATTAGTTTTTCCTTAAAGATGCTTTTCTTTCCTTGTAACAATGACTTATTTGCATTTCTTATGTGTTTTTTTTTTGCCTATTTAACTTCTACTTTTCAATGTCTTCTAGTGTAGATTTTCCATCGAAATATCAAGATTGGAGTGCCAATGATCCCGTGGACCTATTTCAAGCTCCAATTGTTAAGGCAGAATCGAACCCTAAGGTAATGGTGACTTCTCGCTTCTTATCTTGTTACACTTTGTTTATGCATCTATCAAATCTTTCTTCGATAACTTTTGGGTTTGATGCTAGAGAAATTATAGATTGTTCTTGTTCATGGTCATTGAGTTTTCATTTTTAAGTCAAATTCTTAAATTGTAGCTTAAATTGCAAAAGTACATGAAGTACTGTACTTGATTATTGTGCCTAAACATTTTCGGGCTTAGCAATTGTTACCTATTGAAATTTCTGAACAAAATGAAGTTGACTGATTTTGTTTGTTCAATTTCAATGCTTATAACTTTTTTAAAACGGTTTATAAGGTCTTGATTATTGTCGTGACTAGATGAACAACCTCAGATAAGATTCACATGTTTAATAAACTTTTATAATTAACAATTGTAATTTGAAGCTTTATGACAGTGAGAATAATTGCCTATTGTTTTATTTATTCTTTTGCATGTCTAGCAATGTGAATATACTTATTTTCTGCACTTTAAGCAATGTGAAGGGCATTTTCACTTTATGATGCTAAAGGTTTCTAGAAGATTGTCCTTATACATGTAAAACAAATCAATTTTTTGTATCCATTTCCTTGTATGCTTGCTACATAGCAATTTACATTTCTACTTTAGCAAAAGAGTTCCCCAATAAAGTTGTGATGGTGGCAGAATGCATGCATTTGAAGCACTCTCCATTTCCTCTTTTTTTGTTTATCTATCTCATAGGGTGCTTGCTAATTGTGCTTAGCGTGTACAGCTCTTGTCGTTTCTGCTTTTGCAAAAAAAATTTCTTAAAAAGTATTTTCTTTTAATAGTATATGGTGTGCAACAAGTAAATTGTAAGATCTCTCCCTTAAGAATGCTACATAATCTTTGAAGTGATGATCTCCTTTACATGTTTTGCAAGCCTCCCAACAACCTTTTTTTTCGCATCATGTTTTGTTTATTTGTTAAAAACATCTATGTTGGTGTACTTTTTTTGGGTTAAATTAATACTTTTGAAAATCCTTTTTTGGTATCAAGGCTCATATTCGACGACATTTAAGTCAAGAAGCTCGTGGTTGTGGTGCTTTGGTATTATGGTTGGATTGTGATCGCGAAGGAGAAAATATATGCTTTGAGGGTAAGTAAATTATTGTTGAATAATTTTATTGAAGTCTTACTCTTTGTGCATATGAGAGATCAAAGTTATTCCACCTTAGCTAAATATAAACAAGTTTTTAATGTATGAGAAGTGCAATGAAGTTGTCTTCCTTTCATGGTTGATTATAATTATAAATATTTATATTATTTGCTTTGATAAATGATGTTTTATTGAGGTTGTTTGTAATGATAATGTTGTTTGTAAGAAGATTATAGCTCACGGCTAGGAATAAAAGCAATTGTGGTAGTGTATATTTGTAGAACCTTATTGATAAAACACTTACTTTTTGTGTACTAGTTGCACATAAGTATGAGCAATTCATATAGAAGAAATGCATGTGCAAGCGTTTGAATTTGTATAGGAGCACATGGATTCAATATACTTAAAATTTTCGCACATATATGCTTGTCCCTTAGTGGCAAGTTGGTGGGATTAATTAATTTATTTTTGTGGTATATTAGTCCTATTGTCTTCTCAAATTCACTTCTGAATTCTACCCATATGAACCATCATAATATGACTGTTCTTCCTATGACCAATGTCACTAAATCATCTTGTTCTTATTATTTGGTCATTTAATTAATATAAATTAGTAAACATCTTGACATGAATTTAGCTGTAATTAATTGCTAAGTTGCAAATGGAAATACTACTTAGAATGGTTGTGTCCCACAGGCATAGCACCCACTCACCCCCTAAGTAGAGCTAGAAAATATTTCTTCCTT
The DNA here is from genome assembly GCA_949673415.1 of Euphorbia schlechtendalii. Taxonomy (NCBI): domain Eukaryota; kingdom Viridiplantae; phylum Streptophyta; class Magnoliopsida; order Malpighiales; family Euphorbiaceae; genus Euphorbia; species Euphorbia schlechtendalii. The sequence continues at coordinate 11,625 of CATIWQ010863320.1, read as the reverse complement.
CCTCGCATTTACAGCACATGCATTGGCCCTAAACTTAAGGAGTAAGCTCAATACTAATGTGTCAACTTGCGAAATAATTGGCATATCTAACCGCATAGAATTAACAAGAATATTTTATAAAAATCTTTATGGCTACACATGGGCACAATTAATGGAAGCTTGTTTCATTTTTTTATCTGTAAAAATGGTTCCATAAGATCCATCTACAAGACTTTATCATCGAAAAGGTTGGAGCTGAGCTCTATATTGTGATAGGAAAAATTGGGTTTCTATTGCTAATAGACTTTTTCTCGCAATGGGCATTATTGTTTGGAAAGGTTAGTGGCTCACAAACCTAGTTTTCTGATGATTTGGAAACACTACTTACTAATTTATGAATCTGAAAAACAAATGGATGAACATGAGAGCGAGCCCACTATTTTTATTTAATCTGTAAGAGGTATTCTGAAGTTTCTAATTCTTAATTTAACTATGAAGCATACAAAACAATTTGCATAAAGCCAATAAGAAAATTTTAGAATATCCTTAATTTACATGCGAAAAGACTTAATATTTCACTTTTTCTTTTTCCATGTACTCCGCATTATGAATGAGATTCGAATATAATGTTTAACCCTTCATCAGATCCAATTGTATGCTTTTTGGAAAGCTTACAAAGCATTTGTTTGCTTTTCGTATCTTTTCTGTTCCTAGCATCCCAATTTTTTTAGGGACTTACCAAAGGGCACTTTCTTAAGATCCTTTTTTATGTGGGTGCCTAAGGCTTTTTTAGTAAATGCAACTCTTATTACTAATAAGAATCTATATCCACCAGGAGAAGCTTGGGTCTTAAAAGTTGGTTATCTTTCTATTGACATGCAAATGCTTGAAAAGTATTATCATGTTATGTGAACTTCTTTTATGTTTATGAGTTCAAATTGGTTGCATTTGGCCCTAAATATGAAGCCTAGTGCACCTCTTCTTTTGCAGTTATTGAGTGTACTGGTTTTAATGTTAATGGTTCCAGAAGAAGGATCTATCGTGCACGTTTTTCTTCAGTTATTGTAAAAGACATTCTCAAAGCTATGGACAACCTTGTTCAACCCAACAAAAATGAGGCATTAGCTGTGGATGCCAGACAAGAGATTGATTTGAAAGTTGGGGTTGCATTCACAAGATTTCAAACTAGTTTCTTCCAGGGGAAGTATGGGAATCTTGATTCAAGAGTTATCTCGTAGGTTTTCTCTTTATCTCTCTTGTATTGTTATGCATGTTTTATTCATAATTTTAATGATTCATTTGTCGAATGCTTATTGGAGCTTTCATATATTATAGCAATTTGGTATACAATTTATAGTTTTCTTAACATTGTCAGTTCGGAAAAACTATAAAATTTCATTGATTGTGCTTTTGGTTGTCTTTGCATTCCATCTGATGATTTTATGAGTTTAAACATTTGTGAGGTACCCAAATTAATGGTACATACATTAAATTGTTTTCTTTTCTAAATCTATGAAATATCATTCTCCTCTAATCTCATAAATCTACCGGATAACAAGACCATGAAATTTCTCAACACTCGCGATTCACAAAAAGAAAAATATGGTTCTTATTGCTAGTTATAAAGTTGTAACATTAGCTTCTATGTTAATGTCCTTCCCCGTTCTGCAAACTTCCTTGCTCAAATTTATACCTTGCTTTTAAGTGAATTTACTATATTTCTCATACGAGACTATTATGCAAAACCTTAAATTGATGCTAATTTCCTTCCAAAATTACATAAAAGTGAAGGTAATATTGGACTGGAGGGTGCAGCAGAGACATAAACATCTGGTTCTAATAGTCTTCTTCGTTTGAATGAATTTCAATAGAGGCATCATTGTTGGGTGTTCACCTTTGCTATTGCAGATATCACTAACCCAACTCCAATCTTGTCTAGGAAGTGTATGATGTAAGGAATTTTTAATCATTCTTCTAGGCATCCCAACTAGCTTGATACCTTGTGTGAATTTCTTTAACAATTTAACATATGTAAAATTAAAATGACTTGCCAATGTTAAGCATAATGAAAGCCAGCGCCAAAAATGAATCTTTCAGTGCCAAAAAAACACTAGACAAGCCTAGAAGGTAAAACAAATATTTTGACCTTATCATCCATAAGGTATTACCATAGTAAGGAAATGATCTAGAACTAGAAATTTTTTTATTGGAAGGTGGTGTACTCTTGTTTCGTTTGTGCTATTTCTTTCTTTTTTCTATGTTTGGATAGTAGGACTTATAATCTCGATTAATATCCTCTTTTTTTCTTGATGACTTTCCTTCTTGCAGCAAATTGGCACCATATGTCCTGTTGTCCATTTGTCAAGCATAGGCCAAAACGGTGCAATATAGTTTTCTTCCATGGAATTGATCTTTCGTGTCTAAAATATTCTTTACAAAACTGTCTTCTGTTTCTTTTTGTGGCTTTTGGGCAGGGTGATGGGCCTGCCAGACAACGTTTGCTTTATTTAGTTGTCTGTATTCCTTGTATTACATATTTTATGGTTTATACATTTTCAATTTTGTACAATCATCCGCGTGCTTCTGTCATGTTCTTTCTATTCTTGTTTTTCATTTCATAAGCCAATCATGGGTACTGATTTCTTTTTCCAGATATGGCCCATGCCAAACTCCTACCCTTGGGTTTTGTGTACAACGCTATCTGCAGATTGCTACTTTCAAACCAGAAAAGTATTGGGCATTGCAACCACACATATTAATTGGTGGCTATGAGCTTCAGCTGGAATGGGAACGCCACAGGTTATTTGACTTAGATGTGAGGTTTTCTTTTCTTGAATTAGACGAATGGCTAATTGTATTTTGCAATCTACAAAGAAAGATGTTTTATTTTTTTCTTCTTTCAGGTGGCTACAATGTTCCAGAAGTTGGTAACACAGGCTGGGATATTGGAAGTGACTAATGTATCACAAAAACAAGAAACCAAAGGTCGTCCTTCTGGTCTAAACACAGTGAACCTTCTAAAGGTTAGATGAAAGTTGGAGTTGTTTATGGGTTGAGAAATAGTGTTTGATATCTTGTTTTATAATGATAGAAATTGGACTGTTTCTAATTGGCCTCCTTTAGGTGTGGTGCATTTTTTGTTGGAAATCAGTTATGGTGTTTGGATAGCATAAGTTGGTAATTAATCAAATACTATGAGCTAATAAACCATAGTTTCGTGTACCTAAAATATCTTATTGTGCATGTCATTGCATATTTATATCTTTGATCAAGTTTTTTGTAATCAATTTGTCATTTCCTCATCTCTCTACATGTCATTTCTCTCTAGATATACAAGTTTTTGTATCAAAGAAACAAGGACTTTATGGTTATAGATTGTAATATAATTTCAAATTGTAAATTGTGTAAATTCTTGTTTATCTTCTTTGTATTCAAAGTTGTGACTGTGCTGAATTCTACTCTTTCACGTTGTTTAGCTTCGAGGTTTGGTGGAGCCTCAGTCATTTCATTTCCAATTCAAAGATATTCAGTGACTTTTCTACTGCTTTATGTTGTTTAGCTTCGTGTTTTGGTGGAGCCAGAGTCATATCATTCCCAATTTAAAGATATTAGATTGTCAGCGACTTTTTAAATGATTTTTTGTAAATATAGTATACACTACACATCAGCTCCTCTTTTTTAAGAAGGAACATATTTTTATTGGAGAGATGGTCTACAAGTAAAAAGAAAGTGTCAGAATACATATTATGATCAACGCAAGGGAATTTAAATATATTAATTCTTGGTTTTATATATTTTTTCTTTTTATATATTGAAGAACCTAGGGGCATTCAACCCTTTTCCATCTCTCTTTGATATCGTTTCCTTCATACCATTTAGGTTGGATCATCTTGAAATTATACTTATTTTATCTCTAATGCAATTTTTTTAATAGCAGAATTGGCACCCCAAACTTAGCAAGGACGATATAGCTCTTTGACTCACATTTCTCATCTTTTATAGTTAAAGAATTTTAAATGAAAATATTAATCCATAATTTCGAAAAGAAAAGAATGAAAACGATATATTTATGAAATATTTGATAGTAACTTTACAAATAGTTATTTAAGAAATGCTTGGGTTAGATATATAATGCAATGGTGTGTTTAATTATGTTGTGTGTACTATGGTCCATCCTTTTATCTTGAGAGAGGGTTTGATGCCTAAATTATTGTGAAAATTGTAGGTGTTTGAAAAATTTATGTTGCAGTTTGGCCACTATTTAGTTTGAATTTTGTCTAAGAATATTTACTTAGTGCTATTTGCAACTTTGGAGGGAAAAGTGTACTTTTATCCTCAGTAAAAGTTCTCAAATAAGGAAATGACATGAGTAAATTGTGTTTTAATTTCTTTAGGTTGCTTCAAGTGCATTAGGCTTTGGACCTCAAATGGCTATGCAACTTGCTGAGCGCTTGTACACTCAAGGATATATCAGGTTTTTCTTGTTCTTGTCGAGATATATCATTTTGTTATTCTCTTTCCTTTTTTATATGCATACCTTGTCCTTATCTGGTGTGTGTTTTATGAAGTCTTTACTCAATTCTCTTCATAGATATGGATCAGGGTCTCCTTGCTGGCTTAATTGTGATAGAAACAATGGTGTGATTCCTTTAGTGTGGAGTATGAGCTTGGGCTGCTTGTTTTATACCAATTACATTATGGAACTCATAGTCTATTCACTATTGGTCGTTTGTTTTTAAAGTACAAACACATATAATATTGAATGTTTGTGAATATATGAAAATACTCTCAAAAGATTAGCTAGTGTTTTTTTTGTCGAATATCAGGGAGTAATTAATTATTTTTTCAAACTATTTATTTAAGTTTCCAAGTTAAGTTTCTTTGTTAACATACAATATTGACAGCAAAACTACTAATAAATTAAAGTCTGGACCTCGCAGTATGAGGCAAAAAATGGGGAGGCACCATAAAGTAGTTCTACAAATAGATGGAGTCAAATAATGTTATGTTTCACGCACTCAAGCATATACTGCATGATTGTTTAATGCATTGGAGGTCTCACGATATAACTGAAATTTTTAAGCGTAAAGCAAATTGTGCTACTATTTTAGTGAAATTCTAAGTTTCTGAAGTTTTCATTAGATGTTTATCATTGGAATTTAAGAAACCATACGTTTGTTCTCTGCTGCTATTTCAGCTATCCACGCACAGAAAGCACAGCATATCCTTCCTCGTTTGACTTCAAAGGTACACTTGGTTTACTTGCAAACAATCCATTATGGGGTAACTTTGTGCGGAGGCTGCTTGCTGAAGGCTATCAGAAGCCTCGATCAGGAACAGACGTGGGTGACCATCCTCCTATTACTCCTATCTGTTTAGCAAGTGAGGATATGCTTGGCCAAGATGCTTGGAGGCTTTATCAGTATGTCTGCCAACATTTCATAGGATCTTTGTCTCCTGACTGCAAGTATATGAGGTAATGTAATATATTATCCTTGAACGTATAGTCTTACGTTAACCAATTTTGGGATTTCATTTGGTAAAAAGTGACTGATTACTCATTCTCAACATTCTATTTTTTAATGCTGTATATTGCTGTTATTATTGCTTGCTGTACTCGCAAACACCTTCTGTTTCTTTAAAGGAACACCTTAATAACATTAGCTAACGAGCTTATTCTTGAGGATGTGAGTGAATCTGCACTAAAGAGGGCACATATCTGATAACAAAAAGATATAATAATTAATAATGTAGACTTGCATGATTATAGTACAGAAAAAGAAGCAAAGAAATCTGACACTATCTAGTAATTGACATTTGACACCTTTCATGCTCAATAATTTCACATTGTTAGGCAATTTTCGACTGGTTTATAGAGTACCAGTTCAAAGAAGGGTGGGTTGTTGCTAAGATAAGATTATTATATATATAAATTTTACTCCAACTATTATATTTACCGATATGTTGAAAAATATTGAAAGAAGTCAAAGAAGATTATCAAATTTCATAAAATTAAAATACAACCTTTGGTGGAAATTATTATTATTCCAATAAGGATTTCTGAGATTCTGAATCACAGTGAACATAATTTCATGATAATTATTAGAAAAGAAAATAGTTTTTGACTTTGCTGGAAGAAAAATGCCAATAGATGACTTTAACTAGAGAATATAACTTTAAGACATTGCTTACTCTTGGAGAGATTCTTTACTTTCTTTACCTGATGCCTGCTTCAAAGTTTTGAAAGCATAATATTAGGGCTACCGTTTTTCACTGATGCTACGTTGTAAAATGGTTACTTGTTTTTTTAATAAACTGAGTTTTGTTTTACTATAACTGAATTTTGACCTTTGTGGATTTTATGTGAACTTATAATAACTATCGTTTTACTCACTCTTTCTTTCATAGGTCTTTATAAAAAGTTCCAAGTTTTTGTCTTGTAATATATTCCTCCAAGATTTATCTTTTCACACTTATTGGACAAATGTTCTGCAACTCCTGGTGTACATAAAGATTAAGAAGTTTCACTTGTGCATATTCTAGTATTCTACTCTTTTTGGGATTCATTGAGCATAAAAGGTTGAATTTGGAAGTTATTGCAAAAAGGAGGGCTTCTTAACCCTAATTCCTAGTTAATACACGCACAGAATAGGTTAATTATATATTCATATTTTAGTTGCATAAATTGATAAATCGATAAGTAAATTTTATACCAGTTACATAAATTTTAGAGCTTGATAAACTAGTTTATTAGTAAAATGCTGTAGAATATATGTATTTGCTAATGCCGCTTTCTTGTAATTGGAATTTCAGAACAAAGGTGGAATTCTCGGCTGGTGGAGAGTTTTTCCAGTGTGTAGGACTACATGTTTTAGAAGAAGGTTTTACATCTATCATGCCGTGGTTAGCAGTATCAGAGAAAAATCTTCCTCAGCTTTCAAAAGGAGAGAGAATAAAACCTTCAAGAGTGGATTTATTTGAGGTATTTTGATCTTCATATTTGGATATGAAAATATTATCAAATGTTATGTTTATAGTAGTCAAAGGCGCACCTAGGCTCTCAGGCGCAGCCTTGCGCCTTTAGGGGTTTTAGGCTAAATTTTGCGCTAGGCGGCTAAAAAGCACAAGGCGCGGCCTTGCACCTTGTATACGCCTCACCGCCCTGACTACTATGGTTATGTTACATTTTGCTGAACTAATCTTTTAACCCATATTAGATGAGCAATAGAAATCATTGTTCTTATTCTACGTTCCATATAGTCTTACCACAAAGGAATGATATTGAAAGTATTTATGAGTCACTACAATTCATATTTTCCTTGTTTTTCCTCTAATCTTTGGTCTAGAATTCGGGTATGCTACTGAATCTTCCAGTTTGCATTGCTGTAGTCAATGCTCCCATAACTTATCCTAAGTTCCCGACAGATGGCTGGTTGCTGTCCAGTTAGTCAAACTGACATGAGAGATTTCAAAATTCAGACAATTCCATGTAATTTTTGTATTTAGCTATCAACTGAATTTTTTAAAGAAATTTTACTGTTTTATTGAACCATTCTTGGTTATGCTCTGTTTCTTACTTTTTGTCTAGATCACCATTCTCATCTATAGATTAGTTGGTTAAGTATACATTTTCGTATCAGAAGCAACAAGTGAGTGGAAAACCAAATGGATGTTACTTTGGAATCATTTACCAAACCATGTTCACCACCTATTGTTTTTTTTCTAATTTTAGTAATAAATGGGTCAAAGCTTAAACATTCTACTTTGGTGCTTTTACAATAAGGTAGAAATTAGGACTAGGAAATTTAGTTTTAAGAAGCTTACAGTGGAGCAGCAGCTCAACGAAATAATATTTTGAGAGGTTAAATATATTCCTGGTTAAAGGGAACTTAGGTTTAGAAAAAGTAGTCCGAATTATAGTTTATATCGGTAGTAAAGGACAACAAATTTTTAATTTTTGCTAAGCTTGGTGAACCTTACTATTTTCAGTATGCAGCAGAAACAGAAGTAGGATGAAAATAGTACAAGTTTAAGTTTTAATTTTTAGTATTTGCGCAATTGTGCTTATATTAAATACGGAGAAAAATCCCCACCTGACCTCGTATGCGACTCGAATTTTAGACCTCTAGAGTTCACTAATTCAGTCTTAACTACTACTAGGTTAAGACATTTGCCACTGTTTAAGTTCACTGAGGAAGCAAGAATGTTGATGATATAGTTTGATGGAGGAAGTCCGAGGAGAACAAACAAGAACATGAAATTATATACTGACTTGGAGTCTGAGTTGCGTTTTGTACTTAACAGCAATGAAGGTCAATTGCTACACCGCGAGAAATGGAAAAGGAGTGCCTTAAATTCGAGCCAAATGACAGTCCTGATTCTTATGCTTACAAAGAAGTCAAGAAATTCTTTTCCTTTAATGATGGCGAAAGAGCATACCTATTTGTGGGCACTGTTCAATACACCATAGTATCTACCACAAGGAAAACTCAACTCCAAAGGAATGACTTGTTTACACCATGGAAAATGATAAATAGGTCAACTTGAGGAGGGAGTTTTCTGAAATGATTCATTTACCGTTTTACGCATTAAATAAGTGAAAAGGAGAACCATCAAGAGCATTGACCTTCTTGAAAAGAGTCTGATCACTCTTGCCTCTCTTGGTTTAATCAAACCCCTGAATTTCATTTCCGAAATTCCCATGTTAAGCCACATATGTTCGTTTTGCTTATTTCACATGTAAATCTCAATTTTCCTCGTAAAACTTGTCTTCAGCTTGTCTAATTACACTTTAGCATCCCCTAGCTAACGTTTTGCATCTTATAATTCATGCAAATTGATTCTTGTAATGTTTCCAATTGGACTTGAGTGATTTGTGCTCATTTTTGTTTCACACCCATAAGTATCACTGGCTTCCTTTTGATCCTTGCAACTATCTTCATGCATAAAGTAACCATAAATGGATCCAAATTCTCATTGTGAATTTTAAATTTAGTGGTCTTCTGTAGGAGAAGAAAGGGAAAAGGAGGTCGACATTTTGTTCCTTGGCAAAAGATAATGAGATATCTCTAAATAAGGACTATGAATGGATATTTATATATAAGCCACGTGTATTTGGTATCTCTGCATGAACAAATGTTTCATTTCATATCTTTGTATATTGTGCAGGGTAAGACTGCTCCTCCAGATTACTTAAGTGAGAGTGAACTGATTTCTTTGATGGAGAAGAATGGATTAGGCACAGATGCTTCAATTCCTGTACATATTAACAACATATGTGAGCGTAACTATGTACAGGCATGTCCTTTCTACATACCTTTCTTTTTTTCCTGTAAAAAGAAAAAGGGGTTGGGGTGAGTAATCTATATAGTGTTATTTTGTGTGGACAGACTGGCATACACTATATATACCTTTTTCTATGAAACGAACACAAAGAATTATAATAGTAGTATATTATTATTAGTATTATTATTTGTTCTTGATTGGGGTTTTGCCTAGTTCTTCTTAATTACAGGTGCAAGCTGGCAGGAGATTAGTTCCAACCACGTTAGGTATCACACTGATTAGAGGGTATCAGTGTATTGATCCAGATCTTTGTTTACCAGACATTCGTAGTTTTATTGAGCAACAGATAACACTTGTTGCCAAGGGTCAGGCCGATCATTATCTTGTTGTGCGGCATGTATTACAGCAGTTCATGCAAAAATATGTTTATTTTGTTAAGCAGGTACATATGCTTTTTGCAGTTTTTCAAGCAATTTTAAAATCCAGAATAAATTTTTACCCTTGCTGCAGTTTAGTACCACCAATTAATAACTTGAAATTCTTTTAGCTCCTACCGAATATTGAATATAATTGTAATTACTCCACTTTTATTAACTACAGGGCTTTTCTTTCATGTGCTGTAGATTGATAACATGGATGCATTATTTGAAGCACAGTTCTCTCAACTGATTGACTCAGGACGAGCTCTTAGTAAATGCGGGAAATGTCTGAGGTATATGAAATACATTTCAACTCAACCGACTCGTCTATATTGTGGGACATGTGAAGAGGTTTATTATCTTCCACAAAAGGGCACAATCAAGGTATTGCATCAATTTTTTATGATTATTATTTGAATTTCAATTGATATATCAAATAGATAAACTTGTCTTACTGCATCAATCACCCCCCGAACTTGTCCAAAAAGGTCAATTGTCAACTTGAACTTTCCAATGTTCCAGATACCCCCTGAACCTGCAAATAAATGCACCAGCCCCCCCCCCCACAATGACATGTGTCATCTGCTAGTTGGAGAGAGAAATCAGAAAAATGACATCTTTGAAAAGTCAAACCAACAAGAAATTGATACGTGACATTAAGTGGGAGAGGTGTAAAGTGACGTAGTTAAAACAAGTTCAGGGTGGTGAGTATCTTGGACAAGTTCAGGGAGTTGCATTAGGCTAAACTCTTTTAGCCCAAATTGAAGAGTTAGGGTTTGGCCAAAAACGCTAGCTTTCTTCATCCAAGCTGTAACCGTTTCAACTGTCAACCATTTAACAGTCTATTTCCCGACATTTGTATGCCTTGTGTTACATACTGAAATGGTTAAATCTTCATGTTTCTTTCTAATGTCAGTTTTTTAAATATGCAGTTATACAAGGAGCTAACATGTCCTTTGGACAATTTCGAGCTATTGCTATTCTCCATGGCTGGACCAGAAGGCAAGACATTCCCTCTATGTCCATACTGCTACAACAGCCCTCCTTTCGAAGGCATCGTCACGCTATTTGGCGCCAGCAAGACAGGCAATTTCAGCAAGTTGGGAAAGGGAGCAGGCATGCCATGCTTTCTGTGTCCCCACCCAACATGCCGTCATTCAATGATAGCTCAAGGAGTATGCGCTTGTCCAGAATGCAGTGGGACGCTTGTGTTAGACCCAGTCAGCGCTCCCAAATGGAGACTTTACTGCAACATGTGCAACTGCCTCGTGTTGCTCCCTCAAGGCGCTCACAGGATCGCCACAACCCGCGATCGGTGCCAAGAGTGCGATTCGACCATCATCGAGGTGGACTTTAACAAGAACGCGACTCCATTGGAGGATGGGGCGACGCTGCATGTCGGTTGCATTCTTTGTGACGATTTGCTTCACTCACTTGTGGAGGTTAAGCATGGGAGATCGTTTTTTAAAAGACGGGGCGGTGGTGGAGGAAGGGGAAGGGGAAGGGGAAGGGGGAGAGGGGGAGGGAGGAGTAGTGGGGACCCGAAAATGAGCTTCCGAGATTTCTGAAAAATGCTTCTAATTTAAAAGTCTTATGTTTGGAATTTGTGTTGGACTAAGTAAAATACTATGTTAATTGGTTTGAATACATCACAACAGGTCACTCAAATTTGTATAATGTTTTGATACGCACGGGGCTTTAAATTGTGTTGATAAAGTAACTCGGAATGGGAATCTCATGTTTCAAGTTGTAAAATCTGATTTTCATCTCTTCAACGACTGTGCAAGTCCTAGTCGTTGACTAACACATTTTACAAACTGAAATACTCAAAATATGATGTCACTGAATTGTATGAATATACAATTTGCATTAACAAATTATGTACAAATTATCTTTGTTAGCAATGAGAATGAATTATATATATATATATATATATATATAT
>CATIWQ010863179.1:0-16459 GCA_949673415.1 Euphorbia schlechtendalii | reverse complement strand
TAACTAGTATTCATCATTGTTGGTTTCATTTTAAAAATAGGAACAAACATATTTCGTTATCGGTCACGAATATCTTAGTCAATCCGGACTTGCTTTGTAATTGACATTTTGCCACTTTGTACTTTTTTGGGTGAGTCACACTTTGTGACTCGCTCTCTTTAATGAAAAAAGGTTTGGGTGTTAATCACCCATTCCAATCTTCAAAAAAAATACCTCCCAAGATGAAGAGCCTCTCCCAGAAACAAAAGAGCCATAAAAGTAGCTATTGCAATAGACAATGGCTGAAAACTTACTACATACATTGGCCATTTCTTGTTCAAGCACCATAAGCATATTATGGATAATGCAGCCCCTCCTATTGTCCCCTATTTCCCCCATTTTATACATATTTCTATGTTAGTTGTAAAATATATATACATAAATAAGTATCATTGGAATTGGTAGTTCTTACAGAGTAGGAAAGTGTAACCAATGCAATATCAAGCTTTATCTTCCAAGCATTCCAGTTTTTTTCCGCCATTAAACAAACCGGTGCTGACACGATTACTGTGGCCAAGTGGTTAAAGAATGTTAGAAGCAATGCTGATGGACATATTTTCATCATCTCAGTCTGCCGTTTATTTCCAACAAAGATGAATTTTAGGCCTTGTAATTTTAATCAAGAAATGCACGTGTTCTTTACTAATTTGTTTCAAGAGTGTTGTTACCTGAATAATGAAAATGAAAGAATAAATGATATGTTGGGCAGCAAGTAAGAACCCACCAATTACTCAATTGGAATTTGCTTCTGTCAATTCATGGGGAGGTGAAATTGATAATAATGTTGTAGGCGAATCTGATAGAATTGCTGAACCGCTGTATAAAACTGCCACAAATGCTCCTATTATTGATAATATTGTCCTTGTGATTTTGCTTTGTGTTATTGAGCTCCTCAGAGCTAGCTTTTCCATCCTTTCAATTTCATGTCACACACTTAAATTAAAAAATTAAAATCATAATTCATAACTAGCTAATTAACAAAGAGAAAGAAATAATACATTGGAAAAAAGATAGAATACCTAAAAAAGACTGCAAAAATGAAGGTCCGACACATAAACCCCCTCCTCCTTGGAATAATTACTGCTCATCAACAAGTGCCCAAATATCAACTTCGGCACATAAACCCCCTCCTTGTGCATCTCAACTGGAACTCCGTTTCCATTGTTATAAACACTAATTAACTTGTTCTCAACATTACAACCTTTAAGGAATCCATGGTTGACTCTTCTTCTGGTAGACTTCTTCAATGGTCTTTCCACGGCCTCCAATGTTTGTGATGTTGCAGGTCGTCAGCGGCACAGTTTCTGCCATAGTCGGTTCTAGAGAGTACGTGAATGAAAAATTAAGGTTTCTGTTAATGATTTCGACAAAAATGCAAAATTAGAGTTCAATTGAAGGCTGAACTCCGAGAAAGAGAGAGGGTTTGTGGATGATTTCTACAGAGAGAAAAGGAAAGAAAAAGATTTGAGGGAGAGGGAAAGAAGAAGAGAGGGAATGAATCTGAAAAATAGATAAAAGGGAGCCAATAAATAATTGATGGTGAATATCTTATTTATTTTCTGTTTTTTAATATTGTTATTTAATTTTTAATTTAATATTCCATCTAAAAATAAGTGACAAAACATCCCGCCTCTATATTTTCACTATTCATCAATGTTTTTCGCAACAGTAAGTAAAAAGTGTTGCGAAAAAGTTGTAGAACCCAATTTAATAGTACTTTACAGTAATAAGTAGTTTTGGAAATAACAAACTGACTAAGATAGTGAAATTAATTGAATACTAAGTAAACTCTTAATTAATAAGGCTAGCTTGAGTTTATTCAAGGGAGAATAACTCAGTATTGCTAGATGATTAATTAAGTTATAACTTAGAGTAAGAAAAGCTGAGTTTATGCTGAGTACTACATAGTTTGGAATTACATCACTCAGCTTGTGCTGAGTTCCTGCTTTCATTTAATTAAAAGCATGCTTTATTTGACACTTAGAGACTTAATGACACATGTGCTACTAACGTTATCTGTGATGGAATAGCATATTCTCTTAGTGCTTTTCAGGGTAAAAGCCGCTGAAATTGAGAAAGATTCTTGTGGTCCTCACAACGTCAAATATTTCAGTACGGCTGTGAGAGATTCCTTGCTACAGTCCAAATAAAAGGAATTTCTATTATGCACCACGTCTCAAGTGTCTCAGCGCGATTCTGCCAACGTCAGCAAGGTCATCCAACGGGAAGACTCCACGTTGCAATATAGAACGCCTCTCTCAAATCCATATTGCTTGAAGATAAATGAGAATTTGTCAATGGAATTTTATTACGCTTCAACATTCAAATTTGCAACGGCTACTTCTCAAAGCTTCAAAGTATAAATAGAAGACTAGGGCAGACATTCAAATTTGGTGAATCACCTTGAATTTCTTAAGAGTAAAAACATTGTGCAATTTTTCTCTACTTTGAAAGAAATTCGACAACAAGCAATCAGCAAACATCAAAAGCTTTATCAGCTTGTAATAGAGAGAAACTTAGAATAACATTGTAAGGATTCAATGGTTTTATAAGTTGAATTCAGTTTGCTTTATTGTTCAAAATCTGAGTGTCAGTTTGAGAAGGGTACTCAAACTGAGTTGAGTAGTAGTTAGAAAGGAAGGTACTTTCTGTAATCGTGTCTACCTGCTGTAAAAGCTTCTCCGCCTATTGAAGGAACGAATCACTAGTGGATTAAAGCTCGGAGATGGTATCTGGGGATTGTAGGTAGGCTAGGGGCTGAACTAGGATAAAATCTTAGGTGTAATCATTTTAACTCTAAGCGATCAGCTTTATTAACAATCTGCTCATTCATCTCTCTCATTTACATATTTGCTTATTATCCAATCTGTGTTGAGTAAGTATTACTCAGCTCAGGATTGAAGATAAACTGTGCCAGCAAAGCTGAGCAGTTTATATGCTTTTATATCACACTCAGCAAGCATATAAAAACCGAACTTAGCGAATAAATTGAAAAAGTTTAAAAGTAACCAAGATATCGTATTCACCCCCCTCTGTTGTCGTTATTAGTCTGTTTACGGTCCAACAAGTGGTATTAGAGCAGTTGCTCAACTTCAAGACTAATCGTCTATGAGTTAGATCCATAAATGGCATATAATAACTTCAGTTCGGGTTTTGGTCAGATAGTTCTCCTTAAAGAGGGAATGTCTGTTACTAGACTACCTCTCTTTAATGATAATCACTATGCTTTCTGAAAAAAAGAATGAAACATTTCATCCAGTCGTAAAGCATGCAGGCCTGGCTCGCAATTGAGCTTGGTTTTAGAGTTCCCACTATTGTGAGGAATCGTGTACGCGTCCCAGTAGACCCAGAGGATTACGATGACGCTGATTTGAGGTTTCTCAAGGAGAATGCCATAGTAATGAATTACTTACACTGTGCACTAGATCTTACTAAGTTCAATAAGGTCTCAGGATGTCAAACAACACAGGAAATCTGGAAGAAGCTGGAGATTACCTATGAGGGTTCGACGAGGTTAAGGAGTTAAAGATGAATCTCATGCTGAGAGAGTATGAGATGTTCTCGATGGGTACCAGCGAGGGTATTCAAGGCATGAATACCAGGTTCATTAACATTGTTAATGAACTGAAATGGCTTGGAAAGGAGTTTAGTGAGGAAGAGCTCATCAAGAATATTCTCCGCACTCTTACATTAGAGTGGGATTCCAAGAAGAGTGCTATCGAGGAGGCTCATGATCTTAAGACCTACTACTATGATGAGCTGATAGGCACCTTGCTAACTCATGAGATGTCTTTGAAGAAATACTCAGATGACTCCAAGAGGAATCGGGTTAAGGAGGGAAAAGCCATTGACCTTAAAGCAGATTCATCAAATGAGTCCACCAGCTGTGACTCTGATGAGCAAATGGCCCTTCTGATCAGGCATTTCAAACGCTTCATTAAGAAGGAAGGAAAGTTCAACAGAAAGTAGAAGTTTCCAGGCCAAATCAAGTCAACTCAACACCGGTGAGGAGTTGAGGAAGGATCGAAGAAGGAGCATAGCAAAGATATCAAGTGCTTCGGGTGTGGAGAGAAAGGCCACATCCAGTCTAGCTGTCCAAAGATGAAGAAGGACATGCTCAAGAAGAGATTCTCTAAGAAGAATGAGGCACTTGCTGCCACTTGGAGCGACTCAAAAGAATCTTCATCATCTGATGAGGAAGCTATTGACTCAACTAATCTGTACTTGATGGTGATCGAGAATAAAGGTGAAGGCTTAGCATCTACCTCCGGTAGAGATCATTCCACTGTTAACTCTAAAGCTGAGCTTGATAAAGGAAAAGCCCCTTAAGCTGAGGTGTATTCTGAAATTCCTTTATCTATGGAAGAATTCACCCAGGCTCTCTTTGATGTCATGAAGTTGACTAATAAATCAATGAAGAACATCAAAGAGATAGTGAGGAGAAGTGATGATCTGGAAGATACTAATGCTTCCTTATCACTTGATATCCGCTTTCTTCAAGAAAAGGCTGAGTATTAAGAGTGTTCTATTAGCAAGCTCACTAAGCAATTAGATAAGTTGACTGCTGAGATAAAGGTTTTAAAGAAGAAAGAGGTTCCTCCTCCAGCCAACAATCAAACTCAGAGTAACCAAACTCACAAATCTAAGAGGAAGAATTCCTCTAAATAGAAGAAATCGAGCCAACCCAAACCAAAAATGGTGTGCGGTTTTTGTGGAAAAGCTGGACACAATTATGTGTTGGTATAAAAATGGTTATTATGACATGTATGATTGGACAAACTTAAGAAGCACTGCTAACAGAGGATGACCCAGCTTGAAAGCATGGGTATCTAAGAAAACTTAAATGTTTTGCAAGTGAGCCTTAGATCCGCTGATGACTCTCGAATGTGGTAGTTGGATAGCGGATGCTCAAGGCATATGACGGGAGATGAAGGTTAGTTCATCTCATTGGAACGCAAAAGAAATGGAAGTGTCAGTTTTTGGAGATAACCAGAAAGGCAAGATTGTAGGGTGTGGCACTATTGGTGTCTCTCCCTCAATCGAAGAGGTTTCTCTTGTCAAAGGTCTGAAGTTCAATCTACTCAATGTAGCCTAGCTCTGCGACAAAGGTAGAAAGGTTATATTCGACTCAGCAGGATGCTCAATAATTGACTATAAGACTGACTCAACTATACTCTTTGCTCCTAGGATCAATAATGTTTATATGATTGATTTATCCCTTGGCTCCACTAACATTTGTCTTGTATCTAAGGAGGATAATTCGTGGCTTTGGCACAGAAGGTTAGGTCATATTAGTATGAACATTCTATCCAATTTGGCCTAAAAGTAATTATTTGTGGGGTTACCTAGTATCAGCTTTGAAAAGGATAAACTCTACTCTACTTGTCAGCTTGGTAAGAAAGTTAAGAAATCGTTTAGATCAGTAAATCACGTAGTAACTAAGCGACTATTGGAGTTACTTCACCTGGATCTTTTCGGCCTAGTTCAGCCAATGAGCTTGGGTGATGAGAGGTTCACTCTGGTGGTAGTAGATGACTTCACGAGATTCACATGGGTAGTCTTGCTGAATAGCAAAGAAGAGATTTATGAATCTTTTATCAATCTCAGTAACTGGATAATAAATGAGATATGACATAAAATCTGTAGAATCCGAAGTGATCATGGACGTGAATTCAAGAACTTACATTTTGAAGAATTATGTTCAGCGCATGGCATTGACCATAACTTCTTTTCTCCTTATATGCCTCAACAAAATGGGTTTGCAGAACGGAAGAATAGGACTATAGTTGAGATGGTTCGATCCATGCTGAGTGATAACAATCTACTAAAATACTTTTGGGGAGAAGCTGTTAACATAGCTTGTTATATCTTGAATCGGGTTTTAATTCACCATAATTCTTGAGAAAACACCCTATGAGCTTTTGCGAGGGTGCAAGCCTAATATTGATCATCTTAGATCTTTTGGTTGTAAGTGCTATATTCTTAACACCAAAGAGCAACTAAGAAAGTTTGATCCTAAGTCTGATGAAGGTATCTTTTTAGGATACTTAACTAATAGTAAGGCATATGGAATATATGTCAAATGCACCAGCTTATTTAGAGGAGTCTATGCATGTAGATTTCGATCAAACTAACATTGTAGAAAGACGTCCATCTGATGAAGATGAAGGAGTTCCTCAGTTTTCAAATCAATTTAGTATGCCACAATCTGTACTACCCAACTTAGCATAGAATCCCCCTGATGAGGAAGCCAAAGATGATGATGATCTTTCTATCAACTTCAATGATGGCGAAGATCAACCTCCACCTCAGTACCTTATTTTTTATACTTTAACAGTTGATTCAAGTCTTCCAAGAGAGATTAGAGTTCATTGCAACCATCTACTAGATAACACAGTTGATGATGTTCATAATCCTATGATGATGCGAGGTCAGCTCAGTCAGATGATAAGTCATCCAGCCTTCATTTCATTGATCGAACCCAAGAAGTTTGAAGATACTGAAGGAGATGATTATTAGATTATCACAATGCAAGAGGAATTGGATTAGTTCAAGAGAAATGATGTTTGGGATCGAGTTCCTAAGCCTAAAGGGAACTCAATTATCGAAACCAAATGAGTTTTCAAGAACAAGCTTGATGAAGATGGAGTTATTGTCAGGAACAAGGCTAGGCTTGTTGCTCAAGGTTACAATCAGTGAGAAGGAATCGATTATGATGAAACTTATGCTCCAGTAGCCTGGCTTAAAGCCATTCAAATCTTTTATGCTTTCACATCTCATATGAACTTCAAATTGTTTCAAATGGATGTCAAAAGCGCTTTCCTGAATGGATTCATTCAAGAAGAAGTGTATGTTCACCAGCCTCTAATCTTTGAAGATGCAAAGAATCCTGAGCATGTCTTCAAACTGAAGAAAGCTCTTTGTGGATTGAAGCAGGCTCCAAGAGCTTAGTATGAGAGGCTGACTAATTTCTTGATCAGCAAAGGCTATGAAAGAGGGAAAGTAGATACAACTCTGTTCAACAGGCGAAGAAAAGAAGATGTGTTGCTAGTCCAAATATACTTTGATGATATTATATTTGGAGCAACTGATGAGAAGCTGTGTAAGGAATTCAGCAAGCAGATGAAGAGCGAGTTCGAGATGTCTATCATGGGAGAGCTCAATTTCTTTCTTGGTTTTCAAATCAAGCAAACTGAGGATAGAATTTTCATAAGCCAAACCAAGTATGCAAAAGAAGTCCTGAAGAAATTTAACATAGAACATTCGAAGCCAATATCCACTCCTATTGCCACAAATACTAACTTGAGTAAAGATGAAGCTGGTAATGCAAATTCTATAGAGGAATTATCGGTTCTCTTCTTCATCTCACTACTAGTAGGACAAACATACAGTATGTTGTGTGCTATTGTGCTCGTTATCAAGCTGATCATAGAGAATCTCATCTTGCAGTTGGGAAGAGGATTCTCAGGTACTTGCAAAGCTCAATTAAAGCAGGTTTGTGGTATCCTAGTAGTTCAGATTTCACTCGTAAGGGATTCACAGATGCTGATTATGGAAGAGATAAACTCGATAGTAAGAGTACAATAGGAGGATGTCATTTCCTTGGAGAGTGCCTTGTCTCTTGTTACAGTAAGAAACAAACTTCCATCGTGCTGAGTACAGCTGAAGATGAGTACATGGCAGCAGGAATTTACGTAGCATAATTGCTTTGGATAAAGCAGCAACTGGAAGATTATGGCATCAAGTCTTGTTATCTCGAAGTTATGTGTGATAACAAGAGTGCAATTGACTTATCCAAGAATCCAATTCAGCATGGGAGAATGAGTTGTGTCAATATTTGGCATTACTTCATTAGAGATTATGTGCTACAAGGAGATATCAAGCTGGAATATGTTCCATCAGAGGAATAGTGTGATAATATCTTCACCAAGCCATTGCCAAAGGAATAATTCTGTGTACTGAGGCAATTGATTGCTATGGCGAATCCACGATGAATAAGGAATATGAAAATCCCAAAAATTTGGCTAAGTGTTGGAGATCAAGCATGAAATGACATGTGGATAACACTGTCGAGTTTTCAAGGAAACGATGTGAGTTACTTTTCGCGGTTAAAATTCAAACCTCTGCATTTTCAAATTTTACATGCTTGAAGTGGAACCGTTTTTCATCTAAACTCACAGTTTTACTAAGGCTATTCATTAGATGTCAATCACAGCATTCATTTTCTATCAGAAGTTGGGATTGTGACACGTATTAGGAGAGCTGAATTCATCTATAAAAGTTGAACAGTTGAAGGAAATGGGTCACTTGCATTCTGCTAATTTGAATCTTCAGAGCTTTCAAACCCTAATTTCTTCTACTTTCAATCCTCTCTTCAAACCCTAAAATGGCGAGAACCAAAACCACTTTCAGAATTAAGACCACCATCCATATGAAGATCGAGGTAAACACTCAAGGAAAATCGGAGAAGATAACAATAGAAGTAGGAACCCATCTTGACAAAATTGAGTGGGAAGATAACTTTGACTTTGGTCTAGTTTATGAAGTTAACTGTGAAGGGCTGCTGTTGAACAAGATCATGCATCGGGTTACCAAGCAACAACATCTTAGTTCTTTTTTGAAGATAGAGGGTCCAGCTATCGCCAAACTCATTAGGGTCTTCTACTCTCACTTGTACTCAATTGAAGGTAGTAATGATGTTTGTTGATGTATTTCAAGGGCAAATTCACTCTCATTTACTCTACGCTAATTGCGAGCATTCTCATCATGCCTCACTCAAGCACTCAACTCTGCAGATCCGGTGATGAAGATGCCGTCATCATTCTTGAAGATTGGGAATTCCCACCGAACTATGTTTCAGGGGAGATTGCAGCCAGTGGGATGTCATGGACAGCAAGGATATGCCATGAGCTTGTTGTGAAGCTAGTGCTACCCAAGACCGGCTCATTGACTAACTACACTTATTTTGAGCACTGTGTGGTCTACCATATGGTAGAAGGTAAGAAACTAAACTGGCCTGTGATAATTCTTCATCACTTGACCAAAGTTACTACCATATATCACTATGGGTACTCATAATCGAGATAATGACGGTAGTGAAAGTCGATGTAGGCGAGTTTCTGGGGGAGTCCGTAACTCAGTTTTGCCAGTGAAAAGGACACTTGAAATGTCTCACTTCAGTAATCTAGCTTACAAGCAGGTCCATACTAGGTACACCAAGGCATAACATAAGCGTAAGCTAAAATGCGTACCGACAGTTTTGCCTGTGGACATCAGCAAGGAGGACGATGACCAGTTTATGGTGGGCTATGAGGAAGATGCTAACTCTGATGATGTCCCCATTTCCAGCATACTAGAGAAGATCCCTACCACCTCCTTCGTAGCTCAAAAGGCTGCTTCCTCTAAAGCCAAGGGGAAGAGCCCAGCCAAGTCCAATGAAGCTCTTATTCAGCATTAGTGAAGGAAGATGCAAGCTAAAACTCGCATTCAAAGGGAAGCGGAGCTAAAGTAGCAAGCTGAGGAGAAAGAGATAGAGGTTGAGGCCAATGAGTCCTTGCACCAAAGGAAGTGCAAGATGATATTCTCAGGTGATACTGAGGAGCAAGGCGAGGCCAAGAAATCTAAGAAAGAGTACTAGGATGTGTCCAACATTGCTGAGAACATTCAAGGAGTCTTTGCCAAGTTAAAGGGCACTCAACAAAAGTGTTCTGCTACCACTAAGGCCTCTGCAGAAACATGTACAGGTGGTAATTAGTGAGGAGGATGCTAGAGAATCCATTATCCAAATCTCTGAGGAGTCCGATCCTCAGGATGCCAGCATCCCCATCCCACAGTTCACTCATATTGAGCAATCTACTCCTCAACATTGGCAACCTCAAGCTAATCCATCCTTGGATCAAATAGCTAACCCAAAGGTTTCTAAAAATCCTACCCTTCCTTATTCTCCCGTAAATTCTTCTAAACCTTCTTTTGTAAATACTTCTGCTCTCTCAAGTTTTACCCCTCTAGATCCTGAAACATAGAAAGCCACCTCTCCCTCTTCTTCTAATAATGTGAATTCCCCACTTCATATCTCTTCACCTACTAACTCCCAAGATTCTTTTCCTTCTCCTCCACCGTCTCCTGTACGTTCTCAACAACCAACTGTTTCTTCAAGAGCCATTGTACCTTCTATTCTACTCAAACCAAATTTCTCAACTGTACATGTCTCTAAACCTACCTCTTCTTCAAACCCATCCTCAACCCCCTTAACCCCACTGGTTAGGGAGGTTCCTAATGTTGACGCTCAGCAAAAAATAGCAAGTGGTCAAAATGTTGAGGTAAATTTTACAGCCAGTGATGTACTTGAAAAGTGTATAATTACATTTATTATCATGACATTTTCAATCATAAAACGATATGGTTTTGTTTCATTTTATATTTCATATAAAAGATTTCACGTGGTATATAGTTGTTTTTTATACAAAAGCAGAAACTAGGTAAATCTTGGGAGTAAAATGATCAAAGATGGAATTCTATGTAAAAAGAGTGAAAAAGGTGTAAAAAGATGCATGAAACATAAGGATTTAGCTTAAGATCGAAGTTGTCCAAGATCGGTAAAGTTGCAAGAAGAATTTTGAAGAAAAATGCAATTCACGGTCATGACACCCATTCACGATCACGACTTGTTATTCTTCAAAATAGAAAGTTTTCAACCATTAGTCACGATCGCGACATGTGATTCGTGGTAGCGACTTGTGATGGTTGTTTGTTATATCTTTTCAACTACCAACAACTAGATAACAATGATCAACCGCCATCAACTACCAACCAAAAAGACACCTTTTGGAAGTCAACCAATCATGAAAAGGTGCCTTTCCATTGTGGATGAGGATGAATCTTTGCTTCCAATCATATTGAAGTGATGCAACTCTTTGCCAATGGACACGACTCTTTGTTTGGATAGACGTAACCATTTGTACTCTATAAATAAGGATCAAATCTAACCAATTTCATGGAATATGGTATGGGTTATGTATAGCATTGAATGATAGTATGCATGTATAGATAGAGAGTGAAAATATCTAGATTTCGCTACGTTCAAAGTCTTAGCGAGAAAAATGTCTAAGTGATTCGACTCCTATTTCAATCACTATATTTCTACACAAATTCGAGCATTTATTGTATGAGTGTAATTGCAAAGCACTTATCAATAAAAGTTTTCATTCTTCAACATTCTTTGATTCTAAATTCACAAAGAATAGCATCCTAGAAGAGGTTCTGTACGAGTCGAGATAGAATTCAAATTAGATGTAGGAATTGCGAGAATTGACGACTCCCATTAAAGAGTGGATACAATTTGATCAACTTTTAGCTTTCACTTGCATACCTTACGACTTTACTTTGTTTTCTGCTTATACTTTCTATTTCAAAATTTATGATATGTCTATGTGTCATAACGAGTATTTCATCTTACGTCATTTATATTAATCAAGTTACATGCTTTTGAGTTAATTTCAAGAGTGATTTTGGGGTCAACAAGATTGTATATAATCACTGGATCTATGATTATAACGTTGTTTAGTGAGCCAACATTTTTGGAGTGGTAACTTGCTAAATATGGCTATGTGAGAGCGACCCGTACTAAGCATAGTAAAATTGTTATCCAGGTTCTTATAAGTGTCATAATTCGTTTACCCTAGATTTAGAAATGTCATCTCATGTGTTGCTCTGCGGTGAATTATTGAATATTAGGGAGTCTAGAACCTTATTTGTTTGAAGTTATTTAGTGTACGAAATATTCTTGATGATTTTGCATGTTTTTCTCTATTATACTTGTTCTTAGGGAATATCTTTATATTTTACATCTTCTCTAGTCTGTTTGTACATATGCCTATTCATCAATCTATCAACCAAACCATCCAAACCCTACAAAATATCTTATTTCATTAGTTCCGTAACTCTAGTTGGTCTTTAGAACCGAATTCCTTCCCTATGGGATCGATATCTTTTAAAACTACATCAAACCTGTATACTTGCAGTGGTCACCATTTTTCTATTTTGATATGTGGTATTGAAAACACCTGTTCATATTTTGAAATTTTAACTTATCGGTAGAAAAGTGGGGAATAAGGTTTTTGGCTTCATCATCGAATATAAGCCCTCTAAATTAGTAAAGTCAAAACCTTGCTATCGGCACCTAAATCCAGCAGCAAGGCAGCAATGGCTGATACATCTTTCCTGGCATAGATCTGTGAGTTAGCTAGAAAGCAATTTCCTACGCTCAGGACTGATGTTGAGTTAGATGGAGCAGTAGGTAAAATGCTACTTGCTCAAGAATTGACGGACTTATAGTCTTAGCCTAAGGCGAGTTCGCTTGAATTTGAACAGCACATAAGTGTACCTAGAGACTCTCTATACTTCAAGGAGTTTGAGAGAATCCAAGGAAGCTTGTTTATTATTCGAAATCATTTGGCAAAAGAGAGTGCTAAAAGCTTGGTAGATAAGATGGTCATAATCCTGAATGGGTTAATGGACTCTACAGCCCAGCTTGGGGCAGTTACTGCATCTATCCCCACATCTAATGTGATAGTGAATGCTGTCGCAGGAAAGATAAAGGGTAGTGTAGACACTGCTACTAAGCAGTTGAGTCTCTTGAGTACTGATATGGCTACTCAAGTGACTTAGATCCATGAGCTCGGTAAGGAGCAGGCCAAAATAAAGACACTAACCGATCACAAGATCAAGGATGTCTCAAAGGAGGTAGAATCAACTAAGGACGTGAGCAACAACATAGCGAAGCAGGTGGAATCCGAGTCCCGGTTCTTACTTGTTCACGAAAATAAGCGGGATGAAGTCTTCAAGATCCTCAAGGATATCTCAAGGAAGCTGGACAAGGCCCCTATCATTTATCTTAATCCTCTCCATGCCAAGATAAACATCGTTCAAGGAGAGATCAGTGATTACATCAAGGAGAATGTCTCTTCTTCACAGAAGTTTCTAGTATCTGTGATGGGAAAAATCTTTCCAAACATGCCTATACCTAGTGCGCCTCCAACTGAATCTCTCTTTCCTGAGACCAGAATGTCACTCCATAAGAAGATGAACATCGTTAAATCTAAGGTAGAAGATCTGACGAAGAAGGTGGACACACTATTAAAAAGGGCGAGCTGGATGGAAAAGACATCGAATACACTTCCAAGAGTATCGAATCCTTTGGTCCTAAGCGAATTAACTTTGAGGCTCAGCTGAAGATTGACTGCAACTAATTTCCATGGTCTTCTTCAGTGTTTTCAACAATTTTCCAGTCAAGGCTTCGACCAGATAGCTCATCTCTTGCGTTGCCATTATCTTCTTCTCAATGAGCTCAATGACCAAGACTTCCTCTATTCAAAAGGCAAGGAGAAATTGGAGTAATAGATTTCCCTAACAATTATTGGCTAGCAAGAGAGTTTCCAAGCTGCCCTCAAATCCTTCAATGTCTATCTTGATCAAATTATTCAAGGTCATATAGCAAAGGGGGAGAAGGTAGCTGAAGATGCGCTCATAACGGAAAATCTGAAAAAGGGATCTTTTCCAAGGAATTCTCATCCGCTGCATCCATCTAACAAGAACAAGACTGTAGGATCTTCCTCTTCCATGCTTAAAAGATAGATTAGGCCATGTTCAAATAAATGTAGAACTTGTAATAGGGTCTTATCGTAATCTTAGCTCAGGACATGTTTTTTGTACTGACTAAGTTATCCATTTTGGAATTAATAAAAATACAAGTTCCTACCTCAAGTTAAGATCTTCTTATCTTTTTTAAACTGAGTATGTTTTCTACTGTGCATCTAACCATGTGATACAGGAAAACATATAAGAGACAAACCCTTTGAAGAAAAGCTGAAGTAAGATGAAGTCCCAAATTAAGAAGATATCCTCTAAGTATGGGGGAGATGAGTCGCTTATAAAAGACTCACTCAGTATGGGGGAGCTCAAGCTGACTAAGGGAAATCACTCAGCACAAGGGAATTCTTACATCGCTTTCAGATATTCCATAATCTCTAAACTATTTATTCAATTAACTTCTTCTGCTACCTAGTTTGCTATCTGTCCGAAATGGAATTGAGAAAGATTCATGTGGTCCTCACAACATCAAATATGTCAGTACGACTGTCAAAGATTCCCCGCTACAGTCCAAGTAAAAGGAATTTCTATTATGTGCCATGTCTTAAGTGTCTTCGCACGATTCTGCCAACGTCAGCAAGGTCATCCAACGGGAAGACTCCACGTTACAATATAGCGCCCCTCTCTCAAATCTATATTGCTTGAAGATGAGAATTTTTCAACTGAATTTTATCACACCTCAACGTTCAATTCCTATCTCTAAACGTCTTGGAATCTATCTCTAACGGGAATATTTGAAAGATTAAAGAGATGAGAAATTGAAGATTAGCGATCTCGTAAAGTTTGCAATGGCTACATCTCAGAGCTTCAAAGTATAAATAGAAGACTAGAGTAGACGTTCAAATTTGGTGAATCACCTTGAATTTCTTAAGAGCAAAAACTCTGCACAATTTTTCTCTGCTTTGAAACAAATTCCACAGCAAGCAATTAGCTTTATCAGTTTTTAATAGAGAGAAACTTAGATTAACATTGTAAGGATTCAACATTTTTATAAGTTGAATTCAGTTTGCTTTATTGTTCAAAATCTGAGTATCAGTTTGAGAAGGGTACTCAAACTAAGTTAAGCGGTAGTTAGAAAGGAAGGTATTTTCTGTAATTGTGTTAACCCGCTGTAAAGGCTTCTCTACCTATTGAAGGAATGAATCATTAGTGGATTATAGCTTGGAGACGGTATCCAGGGACTAGAGGTAGGCTAGGGGCTGAACTAGGATAAAATCTCAAGTATAATCGTTCTAACTCTAAGCCACCAGCTTTATCAATGATATGCTCATTCATCTCTCTCATTCACATATTTGCTTGTTATCCAACCTGTGCTGAGTAAGTATTACTCAGTTAAGGATTGAAGATAAACTGTGCCAGCAGAACTGAGCAGTTTATACATTTTTATATTACACTCAGCACGCATACTTGATAAGGGTAAAATTACACTTATTTTTATATTAATTTTATACACTAAACACTATAGTTTAAGTCATTTTTATACTTCATATAAAAGATTTCATATGGTATGTAGTTGTTTTTAATGTAAATTCAGATACTAGGTAAATCTTGGGAGTAAAATGATCTACAGTGGAATTCTATGAAAAAGAGTGAAAAAGGTGCGTGGAATTTAAAGATTTGGCTTAGGATCGAAGCTGTCGAAGGTCGGTGAAGTTACAAGGAGAATTCTGAAGAAAAATGAAATTCATGGTCATGACAACCATTCGCTGTCACGACTTGTTCTTCTTCAAAACAGAAATCTACCAATCAAAGATTCACGGTCGTGACTTTTATATGGTGGTTGCGACTTGGATGGTTTTCTAGTTTAATCTTCTTAACTACCAACCACCAGATAAGGACGATCAACCACCAACGTATAGACACCTATCAGAAATCAATCAATAATGAAAAGGTGCCTATCCATTGTGGATTAGATTGAAGCTTCTCAACCAATCACAATGAAGTGATTCAATCATTCACCAATGGACACGACTCCTCGTATGGATAGACGCAACCCTTCGAACTCTATAAATAGGGCTCCAAACCTTACAATTTCATGCAAAATCAAGCAGAGGGATTAGAGTGCATGAGACATATATAGTGTGTGTATAGATAGAGAATTTGCTACGTTCATAAGTGTTAGCGAGAAAATGTTTAAGTGATTCAAATCGTTGTTTTGATCACTAGATTTCTCTATATTCTCGAGTGATTGTTGTATAAGTGTACTTGCAAATCACCCATCAATAAAAGTTTTAATTCTTCAATATTCATTTGTTTGATATTCGCAAAGAATAGCATCCTAGCGGAGGTTCTGTACGGGCTGAGGCCGAATTCAAAGCAGACGCAGGAATTGCAGGAATTGACAACTCCCATTAAAGAGTGGATACAGTTTGATCAACTTTTGCTTTCACTTGCATACCTTACAACTTTGCTTTGCTTTCTACTTATACTTTCTATTTCGAAGTTTATGATATGTTTATGTGTCATAATGTGTATTTCGTTTTAAGTATTTTATATTAATAAAGTTATACGCGTTGGGGTTTATTTTAAGAGTAGTTTCGGGGTTAACAATACCGTGTATAATCACTGGATCTATGATATAATGCTATTTAGTGAGCCAACATTTTTGGAATGGTAACTTGCTAAATGTGGCTATGTGAGAGCGACCCGTAATAAGCATAGTATTGACGTTGTCCAGGTTTATATAATTATCTTAATTCTTTTGCGCTAGGTTTAGAAAAGTTATTTCATGTGTTGCTCTGCAGTGAATAATTGAACATCTGGATATTTTGAA
>CATIWQ010863122.1:0-10044 GCA_949673415.1 Euphorbia schlechtendalii | reverse complement strand
AGAAAGTGAATAGTTGAGTAATGACTTTAAGCAGGTTATAAGTCATATGTGGGAAAGAGGCATAGTAAGCCATGTTATAGACCAATCACTAACACCGAAGCAAGCAAGTTTTAATTAATAATCTCTAATTTAAAATAATTATAATTAATTTAACTTAAACATAGAGTATAACCAGATGAACTATGATCTAAGAAATCATACCAAACATTATCAATTTAGCATAAATATCCAATAAACGAATATAAAGGATGATTATACTTATCGTTTTGAGTTTTCTATTATGAGATCATGGTCTGCAATTGATAAGATCAAAGGTCTGACAATTCTGCCATTGACGAAGATAAATCAATCTGCTTTATCCATAGTTTGCTATCTTTTCTCTCGCACATGTTGTCAAATTGAACATATAGATTAAATGACGTGTGTAATTTTTCCATGTGGCTTGATGTAGCACGTGAACCTGAAATTTCAAAAAGCTAAACCAAAGGAAAGATTTTTCCAACATATTTATATTTGTAATTAAACTTTAATCATGAAGCTGAGGAGTTTTGTGTCTGCTCCAATACGCAATTAAGGTTAACTAAGCCTTTGAGTAATTTACCAATATGATCGAAAGTAGAAGACATATGGATAGGAACCACAATAGATTTATGGAGTTGTAGTATATGATCATATGAGAAGATTTTACTTATCTCAAATCTTTGTAATTTCAGCAAAAGCATAGGTAAAATATTTTATCCATGTTGAACATGAAAAGAAGGCTCATGTATGACGTATGATGGCCACTCTTTTCTTTTATGATTGCTTGTTGCAAGTATTGTTGAAGTTTGTGTTTCAGACTGAAGTTCTAGCCTGAACGAGTAAATTCAGTCCACGCTCACCGCACCAATGAAAGATTGAAAAATAAAAATTGACTTTATGCTCCAATCTTCGAAGTTGAATTGTGTATTGCCTTGGTCGAATTGTGTATCTACAAGACAAAACAAGTTTAGAGGGGCTAGCCGTGTGATCGGCATAGCCTCTCCGATGCTTAAATTAGTGACTGAATTAAGAGAGGAGGCAGAGAATAATAATAATTAAGAATTAGATATCATACCTTTGAGGTTTAGAGCCTTTATATAGGCCTCAATGAGTCCTTAATAGATTAGGATTAGGAGTCTTATTTGGATATTAATTGTATTGGATATTATCTATAAAATAATCCATGTGTAATTTGATCTCTATCTTTAGGAGAGATTTTCGAAATTCCCATCTTCAATAGGATTTATTTCTTGAGTTATCATCTATATATCGCTCATTAGAAGGTTTTGAAGAAAGTGGAAAATTAAATAATGTTTGTCTGCTTAAGAAATTTTTATATGGCTTAAAACAATCTCCTAGATAATAGTGTTAGAGATTTGACGAGTATATGCTTAAACTTTATTTCAGTAGATCTAAGTATGATCATTGTGTTAAAATTTTGAAACTTAATGATAGATATTGTTTGTATCTACTCTTGTATGTTGATGAAATGTTTATTGCTTGTAAACATAAAATTGAAATCAGTAAGATTAAGCTTAAACTTAACCCAGAATTTAAAATGAAGAATCTAGGAGAAGTTAAAAGAATTCTAAGCTTTAATATTGTTAGAAATAGAATTAAGGGTTCTATTAAATTAACTCAAAGTGATTATATTAAAAAGTTTTGAACTTCTTTGGGTTAAGTAATGTTAAAGAAGTAACTACTCCCATAGGCTCTCAAATTAAACTTAGTGCAACTAAATCTTTAAATGAACAGGATATTGAATTTATGTCTAATATCCTTTATTAGAATATGGTAGGTTCCATGATTTATGCCATGATTTTTACTAGACCTGACATTGCTTATGGAGTTAGCTTAGTGAGAAGATTTATGAAAATCCCATTGCTCAATTGTTGGATGGTTGGTCAGGTGTTTGAAAGGTTCATCTTCAAATTGTTTATTGTTTAAACATGCAAAAATTGGAAATGAATCTATTGAGGGATTTCATGATTCTGATTATGTTGCAAACCTTGTAAGCAAGAGGTCTATGATTGGTTTTTGCTTTACATTAGGTGGTAATATTATAAGTTGGAATTCTTATTTGTAACATATATTTGCACTCTCTACTACTAAGGCTGAATATATTATCTTAACGAAGGCAATAAAAGAAGCATTGTGGTTGAAAGGTATTTTGTCTCAATTGGGATTAAAACAAGATTTAGTTAACGTGCATTGTGATTCTCAGTTTGATATTCATTTGTGTAAAACATAGTTTTTCATGAAAGGACTAAGCATATAGACGTTAGCTTCATTTTGTAAGAGATATTGTTAATGTTGGTTCTGTAACTGATGAAAAAATTCATATTAATGTTAATACAGTTGATATTTTTGACTAAATGTGTTCCTATTTCTAAATTTCATGTAGCTTAAGAAAACTACAAGTGATGCGGTACTCAGATTTTATCTGAGTATTAGTGTTCTTGCAAGTCATCTTATATTTATTCTGTGTAAGGGTTCCTTGAGGCTCTGGTTTAATCTTGGTAAAATAAAGCTGCAGCCAAGGTGGAGATATGATGGCCTAAAGTTAAGTGGCTTAGCAGCTATTTGAGAGGCCCATAACTCAAAGCCATCTTTGCTCCAGTTAAGCATGACCCGTATTTGTAACCTAGCATTAAAGCTTTTTCTCTCACTTTCTCCAGTTCATCTTCTCACATTTACTCTCTCTCTCTCTCTCTCTCTCTCTCTCTCTCTCTTCTTTTCTCTTAAAACCTAAAATCCTTTTTCTCTCTAAGTTTTCCAGGAAATCGCAAACCTTGAGAAGGTCTGGTTCTTGTGGAAACTTTGGTTAAGGCGTAACGGAAGCATAATGGGATGCTGGTTGTTGCAAACATATTTCATTAGCTAATTGTACCCCAGCAGGTATAATTTCTCCCCTAAAGGTCCTAAGATTAAGTCCCCAATATTTTTTCTTTAAATCAATTTTAAATATTCCTTTTTTCTCTTCCTTTATTATTCTTTTCCTCTAATCTTTCATTCATTAATCCGAAAATTTGGAACCCTGAACAGTCGCTCCACTCGCTCCCCTCAAAACCGTTGATCCTGTTTTCAATTCATTATTCTATATTATTCTTTACTCTAAACTTTATTTTTACAATCTTTCCCTTATTTATGAAGTTTCTGCGACAAATTCACACTATAATTTAATAAATAAATAAATAATTTAAAGTTATTTTAGATAAAGTTAATTGAAACCTCAAAAAGACTTTATGAAAAGTTGTATTTTGGTGTGGTTTGAAAATGAAGTTAAACTCCAAGTAAAAACCAACCATAAATGTACATCCAAACACTGAACTTCCTCCTTTTCCTTTCTGAAAATGAAAAGAACTTGAAAAGGACTTTATTTTACAGGGCCACTATTTTTCTACTTTAAAAATATACCCTTCATCACATAATATTTTATTATTTTTATTATTATATTACTTTTGAAAAACATTATATTCTTATTATTTAACAAAAATATTAAAATTTAGATATTTTTCATATTAGATGATACATACATACATACATATGATTAAAATAATAAAACACAATTAAAATTTAACATTTATTTATAAATAATTCAAGAGTACATAACTTTTTAAATAATAAATAAAATGTTATTTGTAATTATTAAACATGCTCAAATTATAAATAAACTAAGTAACAAAACTATAGATAATTATTTAATAATTTATTTAAATATAAAAATAAAAATAAAAATAAAAAATAATTATAATAAAATAATAATATATCTATTGAGAAAATAATGTAGGGTGATGGATTTCTTCAAATTAGGAGTAACTCATCCCTTACTCTATTTTTGGAGTAGGGATATAGAGTATTGTTGGAGTGAAACAATACTTTACATATAGAGATTACTCTAAATATATAATATCACTAGAGATGCCCTTAGATAAAAAGAATAGGGTGGATATTGGTAGGGATGTAAACGAGCTCAACCAACCCAAGCTCGAACATATTGACTGTTCAAGCTTTGTTCGTTTAAACTTTTAATGAACTCAAGCAGAGCCAATCTTGATCAAATTGATTTCAAGCCAAGGCGAGCTTGGTCAAATCGAACCCGAGCAAAGTTCGAGCCTCTCTCGAGCTTTGTATAAATCAAGCTTAGTCGAGTTTTGTTCAATCGAGCTTTAGTCGAACATATTAATTAAATATTTTAACAAACCTAAACCGAGTTTAAAACTTAAAATTATGTTTTAAATTCATGAATCACAGTAATATTATTTTAAACTCTTAAAAATACTTAAATTTTACGCAACTTATATACCCATGTACATTCCATTTTCATAATAAACTTATACTTTATATGATAAATATAATATTTCACGATCCTATTAACGAGCTTATCGTGAGTATGTTAGCTAGCCACTTATCGAGCATGTTCGGGAGCTTTCGAGCCGAGTACTCCATTATTCAAACTCAACTTGTTTATTAAAACGTACCAAGTTTTTGTTTACGATCTAGCTTGTTTATCATGGAGTCGAACTCAAACGGAATTTGACCAGACCGAACATTGAGTTATTCACGATAAACTCTGTTCATTTACAATCTAGTAGAGGGTTGAGATCATTAAGTGTGAAAGAAGGTCAAATAAGGAGTGGTCAAAACATCAATAACAAAACTATATTCTTAAATTGATATGTGAATCTACAACTCAAAGAAAATTACTAATATAAAATGAAAATCAATTTAACAATAATAACACTTCGTAGTAACATTAACACAAAAATAGCAAAATTTGCTTTAACAGAGCCTAGGCACGACTAGAAGAGGATTTTTGAAACAATATGCTTATATTATTAATAAGTAACCAAAAGGACTTTTGATATATATAAGTTATTTAAGATAGAACTTAAAACTTATTTACGTCCTTTCTACTCATAGTTTTAAAAATTTAAATTTCCAATTCATTATTCTATATCCTCCACTCCAAGGTCATCTCTAGCCTATTACTTTATATTTTTATTGTGATCCCTTACTTATAAAGTTGTTATAGTAAATTCAATCCAACTCATCATTCTATTTGTTTATTTAAAAAAAATTCTTTTCATCAAACTATATTCTATATTTTATGATTACTACTACTATTATTATTATATTACATATGAAAATATTATATTCTTATTATTATTTAAAAAAAATTTTCAAGTTTAAATATATTTCATGTTAGATGATTCAGAAAATTAAAATAGTACAACAATTAATACTAAACATTAAATTATAGATAATTCAAATATATATTTTTAATAACAATAAATAAATATAATATTATTTGCAATTATTAAACATGTTCAAATGCTTAATAAACTAATCAGTAAAATTATAAATAATTATTCGTTAATTTATTTAAATATAAATATAAAAACAATGATAATAAAATAATAATATATCTAGACTCAAAAAATAGAGTAAGGGGATAAATTACTTCAAATTTGAAGTATGTCATCCTTCAATCTATTTTTGGTGTAGGGATATAGAGTATCACTAGACTCCAACCAGACTTCATATATGGAGATTACTTCAAATATAGAGTACAATCGAAGATGCCCCAAACTCTATTTTTACAATATTCTCATTATTTATAATATTATTGCAAGTAAATTCACTTCAACCCATAATTTAATTTTTCTACTCCAAAAAAGATTCCATTTAGATAAAATTAATTTTATCTTTATTAAATTACTTTTGAAAACGTCATCTTCTTTTTTTAATAAAGATAGTTACATTTAATTAGATGATAAAAATAAATCTAAAATATTATAACACAATTTATTATAAGTAATTTAAATATATGTTTTAAATAAAAATTAAACAAATTGAATGTTTTTAATAATTATTGTAAACACATTTTAATTATAATCAAATACTACAATAAAATTAAAACTAATCATATATTAATCTATTAATATATAAAAATAATAATAAAATATTAAATAACAATATTATATTCATACTTAAGAAATAGAAGTTACTTTTGGAAATATTTTTAGTTTATTTATTTTTGAGTTTGGTCTTGAATCTTTAAATTAATTAATGGAACATAGAGAGTGATGATGCCCGAATGTACCTAGCAAGTATACTAATTCGTTTTTAGTAGCAAGTGGCAACACCAAGTGTTATCCCACAGGGAGCAATGGAAATATTTAAATCTTTTAATTAAATTAGTAAGTTAATAAGTCACGAGAATATGATAGATGAGAAAAATAAACAAAGTAGTGAAATTTATAATTGCTTTAAACTGAAAACAGATTGTTGTAACTGAATTAACAATAAATAAAGGTACATGCATCACCAACAAGTTAAACAAGCTTAGAGGCGACTTTCTTATGTTTTTCTAACAGATTGTAGCATGTAGATCTAAGGTGTCTTGCACTAAATTCACTAATCTCTGCATACTATCATATTGCTTAGATTCTATAAAGTTTCACTCCGGGATTTCTCCACATGCGAGTTACACTTTAAGCATTAAGAACAAGCAAGCATTCTATTAAATTTAACAGAAACCCCTAGCACACTCCTAATCCCTTTCGGTACGTGTGAAGTGTGTGTTTCGTGTTAGTTCCGTGTTCATAATTCACCTTTCGATCCTTCTTGATTCCACTAAACATAAGTTTGGCCAGACCTATGAGACGTTAAAGATCAAACACAAAACAATCAATCTTAAGATGATGTTAAAATAAAAGAAGAAAGTTAATAAAACCTCTTAACAGCCCAATCAGCTTGCTGGCTTAGCCTGCTGGAGAGTTAGTTGGCAAAGGACATGATAAAACACAAGAACAATAAATAGAACAACAAATTAAACATGAAAAATAGAATATTTATGTTAAAAGTGATTAAAGTAACACCACAATACTAAAAATAGCCAATCCAAAAGCTCTTTTCAAAAAGAGAAGTCTCCTATTTATAGGTGCTAGAACATCCACTAGCACTTAAAATGTTACAAAAAAATTCCTACACCACAAACACAAGTGGCGTCTTCAACAAGCCAAGGGAGCTTCTCCAACATTTCAAGGTCAATTTGGTCATCTTCCTTTCCAAAATATCAGCTTCAAAAGTGAGTTGGGTTTCCTCTCCCTTAATGGGCCGTGGGTCATGTCCAGCAGCCTTATACAGCCTGTTTTCATTGCTTTCTTTCTGGTTTCTTCAACAATCAGCTTACCATTGAGAGCAACTTGCAAAAATCAGAAAAACCTTTATAATTTCTACAATTCAACTTCCAATTGGGTGATTTTAAAGCCATTTATACTTGTATTTTCTTGGTACAATTTGCACTTATCAGAAAGGAAAACAGATAATAAAATAACTAAAATTTTCACAAAAATTATTACTAAATTTAATATTTGTGTTTCTTTCTAAGTCACTGAATTTATTTAACACTTGACAATTTTCATTTCATTCTTTTTATTCTCAGTTTTTTTCTCGATTTTTCTTCCCCATTATTTGTCACTAGACCTGTTCGCGGACCAGGCTACCCGCCCGGCCCGGCCCGAGCCCGCTTCAACGGGCCGGGCTTGGACACTTATTTTTTAAAAAAGCCCGGCCCGAGCCCGAGCCCGTCAAAGCCCGAAGATTTATGGGCCGGTCTTGGTTTTTATATAAATACCCGAGCCCGGCCCGAAGAATAATTTTATCTATTTATTATATATTTATACATTAAATTTATGATTATTTTAAGAATATATATTTTATCCTATTAAATTTGTATACTTGATTACCATATATGTTACTAAGTATTAGAGATTTTAAGTAAATAAAGAAATTATATTAAAAATTTAAGCATATTTTGATTTATTTTATATTTTTTCAATTTAGTTTAAATAAAAAAATTTATAACAAAAAAATATCTACGAGCTTGGGCCGGGCTTGGGAATGATCTTGTAAATCCGGCCCGAGCCCGGCCCGGGCCCGAAATTCTATGGGCTTGGGTCGGGCTTGGGATAGCGATTTTTGTTAAAAGCCCGTCAAACCTGGCCCGAACCCGGCCCGGGCCCGAAGTTCTATGGGCTTGGGTCGGGCTTGGGATAGCGATTTTTGTTAAAAGCCCGTCAAACCCGGCCCGAACCCGGCCCGGCCCGCCCGACGAACAGGTCTAGATTGAAGTTAGCTAAAGTGAGTTTAAACTTAACTTGATTAAATTGAATTGATTATTATTCAAAGTAAACAAGCCTAAGAAAGGTGAAATCGTAAACAATTCAATATGGACCAGTTTAGTTATGCTTTCCCGAGATACCATTCTAAAAAGCTTTATTTTCAAGCAGAGTTGGTTTTGGAAAAAACAAGTCAGATTATTCTTAATCAAATAATAAGAAGGATCAAAATGTGTTGTTCATAATCAAATTATCCAATTTTATGAAAAGTTTGTGAGAACAACTTAGTGGGATAACAGTTTGAAAAGCGATACTAAATGAGCCTTAAGTATAAAACCAATTAACTTGTAATAATGATTCTGCTTACCCTAACATCCCTCTCAATGAATTTCATCATGAAATACATTAACCGGGCCCACATTTCATTTTGTGCAAATTATCAATGTATTTTAGATTGGGTTTGAGAATAACCTCGTAAGATAAGCCCGAACTCGAAGTTAAAAGTGTGGGATAGGTCAGGTTTCAATTGATAATTTCAATTAAAAGCTGGACAAAACCTAACCTGAACCTAGCCTGATCCGCGTAATCAACATGTTTATTGATGATATAATGAGAATGGCGATTTTGATGTTATTTTAAAAGCCTAATGCATCATAAGGTACCTCAACTTATCCTTAGAAACCCCGTGCCCCCCCTTAACTTTGAAAACCGACCTTATAACTACCTAAACTTTGAAAAAGTGTACCTCTTAACTTATTTATGCTGATGTGGCATTTGACGTGGCAACGTAGGAAAAGTCAAGCAAGTGAAGTTTCTTAGAGAATAAAAAATAAAAAAAATAAGTAAATCTGTTGGCAATAATATTAACTCAATTTTGCTTCTGTGAATAGAATTCAAGAGGTACGATGTAATTGTTAGGATTTGAGTCAGTGGAGGAATTCGTCAATCCAAGCCACTGGTCGAAGCTAGAGTCCAGTAAACCAGTGCTTTTCGGAGCAATAAGAAAAGTTAATTTGTGGTCGGCATCCCAATCGAAGTTCTCGAAAATGGTAATCACAAAGCTAGCTAGTGTTAATGAAGAAGAAGACTAGAGTTTAAAAGGTTCAGGAAACATGATTCGGCTTGATTTGTTGAAGTGAACAGCCATGAAAGCTGGATTGAGAGTTTCAGGAGTGAGTTGAAAGAGATTCATTGTAGACGGAGAAAGACCTACAATTTTTGAAAAATCTTCGCCGTCTTTGAAATTGAGAAGCTTATACTCTTGTTATCAATTGATTCTACAAGATTGTTGAAGAAATTCATTTATAAATAAGATATTTGATCAAATTCATCATTTCAAATTGGGTAAAGATGAAGAAACTGAGTTTTATTTTTATTTTTTTTTATATTTATTAACTTGTTAAAATGACATGTCGGTGACTTTGGCGTGCTTTTTTGTGCATGTGTTACACATCACGCACTTGTATTGCACGCATTGGGCCGAGATTGGTTTTAGTGATGCAAGGAGTTAGGATGTGCATTTTTTTTAAGTTC
Source organism: Euphorbia schlechtendalii (assembly GCA_949673415.1). Classification (NCBI taxonomy): domain Eukaryota; kingdom Viridiplantae; phylum Streptophyta; class Magnoliopsida; order Malpighiales; family Euphorbiaceae; genus Euphorbia; species Euphorbia schlechtendalii. The sequence goes on along the minus strand of CATIWQ010863122.1, from coordinate 364 downwards.
GGGTAGTTTTGAGGTCGTTCTCAAAATTCAGGAGGCCATGAGATTTTTTAATATAAGTTAAAACACCTCATGATATATTAGGTCTACTTTAAATTCAATTGGTACAAGTTTCAATTGATCATGAAATATCTCAATTTATATTTATCTCAATTTATAAACAAAAATATTCAATTCGCCTTTTACTGTGATATTTTTTACTTTAAATAAATCACCTTTTATTTGTTTTCACGTGTTTATCTTTTGAAATTAAATTATTATATCTTTTTTTTATTAAAGATTGATCATTGACTTTCTCATCCACTAGTCGTAAATACCAATCATAATAAACCCAATTGATAAACGTTTTAAATTTATATTTTATATA